>OZ025193.1:8018142-8248142 GCA_964019065.1 Catostylus mosaicus | reverse complement strand
GTTGGCATTTTTATCATGATTAATCTTACCATGTGCACAATTCTTTACATATTGCCCTCAGAAGATGTTAGTTTTATATTGTCTATAAGGTAAAGGTGACGCAATCTTATGCAATAGGATTATGTTTTGTTGTTATTAAATTTTGGGCTTTTTTCATTTGGCGAAGTCCACAGCTTAGAAATATCTTCTTTCCATTAGTTAGGATGTAACCAGTGGCGTAACGCACGGTGTGCACCTATAAGCGTAAAACTAAGGGCCCCCAAACGCTTGGGGCCCCCGCGAAATTTTGTGAAATTTTTTTTTGGATATAAGCGTTTCTAAATAATTGTTATGTTAATGTTAGTTAATGTTGTTTAAAAACTGCTTGTAACAAATGCATGCAGATAAGGGTGATTTCGGGCTTAGCCTGTAAACTTGATTTGCAAAAAATAGGGGCCCCGAACCCCTACTTTGACTAAGGGCCCAACACTGATTCGTTACGCCACTGGATGTAACTTAAGTATTTTTGCTTTTTCAAAGTTAACAGAGATCTTTTTCCCTTAAACTGCAACTGTCTCGAGGTGTCACAACTGTGATAACGTGCCAATTATTCTGACCATAGCTGTGCCTCTTGCCGTGTAAAAAGAGGAGATTTACGGGTATTAAGGTTATGTTCTTTGACCTGACAAGACATCAAATCTTTGTTGACCACAACATGATTCGGCATTTCTACCTGATTATCGCAAACATTTTTGAGGCCTAGCACTCTGATTCGGATTTTCGATCGAACAAAAAATATGCTGCAATCATGAAAGAGACTTTGAACTTTTAAGATTTGTGTAAGGTTTAAAAACGTTGCATTTGCAGCGGGCATAAATTGATAACATTTTGATGCCTTTTCAAAGTATGAGATTTACCTGTCCTTTTTCAGAGACTCCACACTTTTCCTTCCCCAATTCAATTCTACCCTTTTGAAACTTAATAATCTTCCATCTCTTCCTATTATAGGCCTAATTTTGTCCTTAGAGTTACTTCCACCCATATTATAGCTAGCTTTATTATATCATACATTATGACCTGTATGGATAGTATTGTTTCGGGTTTTTTTGTTTTTAATGTATTATATTGTACTATAACGTATTGCTCTGTTATTTGCTTTTTACTGTATTGTATCGTTCTGTATTGTATTGTATTGTATTGTATTGTATTGTATTGTTATACATTGTATGATACTATATTGCATTGCATTGTATTGTATTTTGTTGTATTGTATTGTATTGTATTGTGTAGTACGATACAGTATTGTATCGTACTGTACTGTATTGTATTGTAATACATTGTATGATACTATATTGCATTGCATTGCATTGCATTGTATTGTCTTGTATAATATTTTATTTTGTGGTATTGTATTGTATTGTATTGTATTGTATTATATTGTATTGTTTAGTACTACACTGTATTGAATTGAATTAAATTGTATTATGCTGTATTGCTGTCTCGATGTCAGTGACCAAAAAACCACTGCTTGGTTATGTAGAGAAATGGATTATAAAAGACAACTATTTCTCACTCAATTTACATGATTTAAAACGAATAAATTATCGAAATCCAGCAAAGTGTACACACAAACTTACATCAGAAACAGATGATGCAAAATCTAAATTTTGAATACTAAATCATGCCAGTTTTGCTATTTGCAACTAAAACCCATTAGTAGATTTAAGTGATCATTTCCAAGTTTGAAAATGTGCTAACGAAAGGAATAAATGTCGCATAATGAAATCTTTGTGTCCAAGGCTTGCTATTTTCATGAAGTTCAGGTTTCCTAAAACATCCTTGAAAGAAGTTATTTTTGTGAGGCAAGATTCTCTAATCAACAGAAATATTGTTCTTTCAACTTTCACCAGGGCAAAAGCAAATGTTGTATGGGGTAAATGCTTAACCCCCTTAAGAAACAGAACTGGGAATTGCTCGAATGTCAGTCATAGACTCGCATCTTTGTAATGATTGGTAGTGAATACGTTGAAAGCTAGCAAAATGAGCGCGAGTGCTAATTCACCGCTTCTGATTTCTTTAATCTGCCAATATTACAGAATGCTTTTCTACTGCAAAAAGAATTTATACTGGGCCTATTTTTCCACATGGCAGTGTTTCAATCTGGCTCGCCACTTAAACCTCATTTCGACACTTCAACCTATTTTCGACATTTGACATCAACATACTTGACGTGAGAGATTGTGCAACAAATGTTACAGAATACTTGAACTTTCGCACTTTACAACATCATCATTTATACACAATTTAAATTATGCAACTTGTAAGAATTTACATCATGCCACAAAACTTTTTCAACTCATAATTTTGGTCGCAAAAGCTGTCCGATATTATTAATCCATCGTGAAAACTTTTTAAGAAAAACATCTTATAAACGTTCTTAGACATTTCAGTATTTTTAAGGAGCCAGATTTGCCAGCCACTTTTCGCTATATTTGTTCGCGATGCATTAAAGATACCGCCAGCTTTGCCCAGTATATCTATAATAATATATTACAAAACATTTTTTTACACTCCACTAGTTCGTAATAAATAATCAAAGTGATATGATCTATAGAATGTTTTCCTAAAGTGAATTACACGTTGCCTTTCTTAACATGCTTAGCTTGACTAATGCCATTTGCCTCTGTTTGGCTACCGACCTCGCTTACAGCGAAATGAAAGTCTTTTGGCAAGAGTCCGGTACACAACAGTGAGGCATCAAAGTACATAGAAATGAGGCCTAAACAATTTAAAGCGAGGCTCATTTTAAGGCTCCAAACAGAAATGGTTAGCAGGGTGTCATTTATAAACCAACCGCCCTTTTCTCATTTCCAGTTTGTGGCAATCTCTAACTCCCCCCGGTATTTTTGTCGTTGATGCCCATGCCGCCTGTGGATAAGAGGAAACACCGTTGAAGAAACACCGTTGAATAGTTTTTGCTGCATGGGTCACCTCTTTTTGCTCAACAAGTGAAATAGAAATGAGGGAAGTAAGAGGAATAGGACCTAGCCCCAAAAAACATATACTTGTGTGTCTTTACTTTTGCATTGACACACGGCCTCATCAAGTGCATCAAATCTGAAGATAGGGTCCAGCTGTGTTTCAGTTTGCACAAATTTAAATCTCCATTAGACCTCTGAAGGCTCTTCAAACTCGTATTGACAATGCATATTTACCAAAGATAATTCTAAAATATTCCTTCAAACATCTTCTAGGCAACGGGTAATTGTATTAAATGTCCCATGAAGAGACCTAATTAAATTATATTTATGTTTATATTCTCACATAAAAATGCAAAACCAGTTGATTAAAACAACTATAAAACTCTTACTTCATGCGAAGTAATTCAGTGCTTCTTTAATAACATTAATCTAAATTTTAAGAGATCAAATGCGTTACTTGATTTAAAATTAAAAACTGAGTAACTATCCAAGTGAAATCACAAGCAACGCTGAGTTTTAAGCACCAAGAATGCAGCAAGGAAAGTTGAGATCATTCATTCATTTAAACATTAATGCATTAATTCCTTTTTGTATTCGATGATTGAATTATTCATTCACCCATTCAATCAAGGAATTTTTTCTCATTAATTCCATTAATATTTCATTCATTCATTCATTTATAGATTCATTCATTCTTCCATTCATTCGATATTTATTTCTTTCATTAAATAATTCATTCGTTCATTTATTTATTCATTAAATCATTCATTCATTTATTGCAAAATTGTTTAATGCAATGCTAAACTAAGTAAATGAATTTGCATCAAATTCCACCTGGATAGTTCTACCAATAACATCCTAATAACGATTTACACACATACCCCAACAATCAAGAATTTGTTCCTAAGTGTAATTTAGTTGCAAATGTGCATAATTTTAACGAAAATAAAAACGTTAAATCTCAACGTAAACCTCAATCAAAATTTAAACGAAAAATTCAAAAATGATTACCTAAACGTTTAAGGGAATTCTGCCGCCACTGTCGAAAGTTCTGCAACATCTTTATCGAGTTTTAGCGACTGGAGAGACTTTGAGCTAACATCAGTAACAAATTGTCGGCTTGTCGGGGTGGAACCTTCGGAAATCGTTCGGCATCGTTTAACAATCGTTCCGGGGCTCGGTACGCTAGATGCACATTTTCGTTTGAGGTGTCCGTTTGACTGTAAAGTCGAGTTAGACGTCACGATAACGGTCGTTTCGATGAATCCGTTCGATTCTTGCGAGCAGATCCTTTCAAGTCCTTTAAAATTGATAACTCGAATCTCTTTCGTCCGTTTTAACACCGGAACGTCTGAAGGTGTGGGCACATCTGGCGGCGTTTCTTCGCCGTCCTCTTCCGCCACGGTGGTAAAACCGGAGCTTAGCTCGTCATCAGATGAAGTTTCATATGGTCTCGGTTCCTGATCAAAGAACACGGTTATTGCACTTATATTGTCGGCTTTGACTTTCTTGCCAGACCACTTGGCAAGTGCTTTGTCGATCAAGCTAAAATTTAAAAGCAATGTTGATTAAGAATTTTTGAGGTTGGAAAAAAAGATTGAGATTCCTTGGTTTTTTTATCCTGAATCTTTGCAAGTTTTTTTGAAGTATAGCGTAATGCAATAGATATGTATTTATCATATGTTTGGAATCTTCAACGTAAGTGGGAGATAATTTTCGTTATCTGTTATAAGTTTCAAATCGAGAGTCGAAATCGAGGCTTTGCTGCATCAGCCCTTGGCTCAAATCGCGTCGCAAAAATTTCGAATTTCGAATTGAACTTATAATCAGGGAGATCAAAGAGAATTCTTATCATAAAAACCATCTAACGCACATTCTTGTTCATCATTTGCATTTGCATGGTCTGAACACTTGGCTGGTTTGAGTTCATTCTAAAACTACTAAACCAAACGGCTTTAGTCAGTTGAAATATTAGTAATTTTTCGAAAAGTTAAAAACATACTTTGCAGCAGCATCTGTGTTTGTTGGATCATCCTTCTCGTATTCATCAACGATATCAACAGCTTCTTGTGCACCAACTACACCCCAAAGGCCATCAGATGCTAATATCATGAAATAATCTTCATCTTTTTTTATCTCCAAAACCTCGATGTCTGGCTCAGGGGAAACAATGTAATGTTTCTTCTCGTGATCATAACTCCACAAATCACCTTTAATCAAACAAAAGGAAACGTTAAACTGAGAAGTTCGAGAAATGTTTCGAAAATTAAGAAAATCTGCTGATAAAATCAGTCGATGGAATGAGGTTTGCCGGTTAACAAAGACAAAATGGTTAGGCCTGAAAGTTTTTAGTGCCTTCATTTAAGTACGAAAAAAAAAACAACTTGACACGTATGTGATTTATCAAGCTAGATATCTCCCTTTAGCACGTTTTTCATTGAATAAGTTTTTCATGTGTTTGTTTTATTTTGTTGTTTTATTTTATTTTGTTCACAAGTTCGTTTTTGGACTTGCAAGAAACTAGATAGAAGGTGTTTATGTCAAGTTGTTCTTATAATAAATGGGCAAAATATGGAATGAATGAGGCCGCAATTTCATTCAAATTTATCATTGATCAATTCTTATCACCTCATGCGGATAGCCTTAGGCGGACAGTCCTTTATATTCAACTCCAACTCAAAGCTATCAGCAATAAGTATTAAGAATTCATCAGCAAGAAACTGACTTATGAGAAACTACAGCTTGTCTGGGCAGGTTTAGATCTCTGCCGAGTTAAATTTTTTTTTATCAGTACGCCCAGGACTGGTTCTAAATATTAATGATATCAATAAATTATTAACCATCCATCTGTCGCAAATTTAATAAATAAATACGGATAAAATGTCTTTTAATGATTATCAAGGGGAATTTAGTTCAAATGGGAGGAAACTCAAAAAAGATAATTTCCTTAGAAATGTAATGAGTTAGTTCAATATAAATCATTAATTTACCAAGAGCACGTGATACTGCCAAAAATGGTATGTATTCGAATTTCTGACATCGCCGCAAATTCTCATTAGAACGTTCGTTCAAAACGGGCCTTTTCCACACAACACGAGGCACACCATTTACAGTTGCGACAGAACCACCGAGTGAATTGATTCTAAATTGGATAGGGAAAAAAACAATCAATTTATTTATTTATTTGCTTGTTTGTACTTTTCAATTGAAGAGTTCTAAACAGAGATTGGATGTCATAGAAACAAATTTATATTAACAATCCCTTGGCCATAACATATCGTCAAAGATTGGAAAGCCGGGGCGTCATTCGTGGGGAGCTCGGGGGTGGCCCACCCTTCCTAGCATGAAAATATCGTCTTCTTGACGTAGCTTTGAATGACTTCATAGTTTACCTTTGCTTTTCCTCTGGGTCATCTGGTTTGTGTTCTGGAGTGATGTAATGCGCCTCCACACAACCCGTTTCCTTGTTTCGTTTTGCAAGGACAAGTCCAGAATCGCCCAACTGTGCAACGTAAAGCTTTCTTCCGCGGAGAATTGCAATAGTTGCCGTAGTCCCCGATGTACTGTGCATTCCATTCTTTCTTTTAGGCCAGTCTTCTACAAAAGAAACGGAATAGTATGGTTACAAGTTGCTTAGGTGATGCTCCACCGCAGTGGATTATCGGTGTTGTTGTTTTAATTTTGGAGGCTACAACCCTAATGCTGATTTTAAAATGTGCTTTTTTCATCCTTGGCCTTAAAAAATTTCTTAAAATGCGACCCCTGCAAAGAGGCACACGCCAAGGATATCCCTATAAATAATCGTCTTAATGGGGAACAAAAAATGTTTTATTTCAGTTGCATACATATTAAATTTCAAAACCATTTGTTAGAAAGCGGTGTTTAACAAAGTAGGTGAGCCTAAGGGCGGGCGCACTTTCATATAAAAAAGACCAATTGTTTTTTAAGAACTGCTCGAGGGTCAGGATCAGAAAAGGGGGACATTATATCTGCACTAGATGAACATTTATATGTGTTTAGTTATTGACTAGAGTTTGAAACGAATTGGCCCACATTTCAAATTTCTAACCACTCAATACATCTATTGCATAATTTTTAGAGAAAACTCACAAATCCACTTTGAGATGGCGTAGAAATTTGCAAAATTATCTTTTTTTAAATACTCTGTGTCAAGTGACCTTGAGAAATCTTTAGATAGTGACAAGGAAATGTGTAAAATGCGAAGTAACGTAACTTGAATCCATTACATTTCATGAACACGCGAGAATCTGACACTAAGATTGTGGTTTATGAAGCTTGACCAGCTGAAAAAAACTCGCAATTTGAGTTGAAAGCGAATACAAATTAAAGATAAAATAGCGCTTTGTTCACGTAAGGCTGGTTTCCAAATGTTGAGTTCTTATTTGTATGGAGCCCAGCTGTGACAACTGAAAGCGTTTTTTCTTGACAAACCAAGCGAAAATGTCAATGGGGAATTGCTAGATAGAAAATAGCCTCTCAACCTTGTTTTATAAAAAGCAGCGGGTTTCTTTGATGTAAAAACGTCTTTTAAAATGTGAATTATAGAGAAATAATGAGGATTTTACCAGTTTTTACCAGTGAAGAGGAATCCCCCTTTGACTACAGGAAATCCCATTGGTCAAAGAAGGTTATCAATGAGTTGTGATACAATTCTCGATGTTAGTGTTTCTCTTTTGTTTTAAGTTAAAGCTGATATTTTACGAGGTTGGTAGTTACCTTAGGCCCTGAACAATGCCACGTTATCACATTTTTTTATTGTTTTCTTTCACGACTCACAGTTTGAGTTACACATTTTGTGTGTAGCCATGACAAAGGGGATATCATCGTGAGATTATCAAAGCCATTCCTACAACAACAGGCTTGCCTTAGCGTGCCCGCCTTGTTTCAAGCTGTTGAATAATTTATGAAAAGAACAAAGTTTCAATAGCTTTGGCCTAGCCTCGGGGAAGAATAACTTAAAACATAACAATAATATTTCTGTCTTACCAAGAACGTTCCACATATTTGAATGTGTTTTCAAAAATGCGTGTCTGATAGCCTGTTTCACTTTTTCCGGGTCATCACTTTCAAAATCCTCGGAACTTCTCAACATCTTCCATAAATTCTTTTTTGCGAATTTGGCAGCATTTTTACCACCATGGCCATCAAAAATGGCAAAATATGTTCCCCCAACTGTAGCACTTCCTTTCTCTATTTGAGCAATATCTTCCATGTACCGCCTTGTCCCTCTGTTGAGGCTTTTCGAGTAGCGATGTGCCATTGTTTCTCCTGATATGTTACTATTCATGACTTTCACTATAAAGGTGCTCTGAAACCAACACAGTTAACGATTTAGATGACAATTTTACGAAGAGTTCGTGAGTATTTGTACTTTGAACGTGTTTACGATCGGTAAACTGTATTTAAGGCGCGTTGAAATCCACAACCGTTCTATTTCTCTATTGTCTCTTTTCCATTCTTTTATCGAATCCTTTCTCTATGAACTACAACCATTGCACTCAAACACGTCCGCAATCGCTAATCCCATTGGTCGGCTAAACAATATCTATTGTTATTTTTTGCAAATACGACTTTTGATTGGTGCAATGGACAATAGAAACATGTATAACCAAATCAATATTCTCTTATGAGGCGGCTCAAGGCAGGTGACGGCAGGCCTTGCCCTTTGCTCTTGTGACGTGTACTTTTTTGTTTTGTGTTTCAAATATAGCTACAATATTGTCAATATCACATACAATAAAATGGTCAGATTATTGAGGGTTTGAAAAATATATTTATCCGTTGAAAAATGTAAAAAGTTATAAGATGCATTGAAAGTCTATCAATGTAAAATCAATTGAATTAAAATTTTGCCTAACATAACAATAAGGTTTGAAACCAAGCCACATCTCTTTGTAATTAATGATTTTTGGTTTGGTTCTCACAATGCCATTCTTTTCAAATAAATGACAGTTTTAAAATTTTTTTGGAAATCCAATTAATTTATCTTTTAACAATTTTTAAAAGTTTATCAATAGAATTTATGGCAAAAGTTACTTTTTAAATCTTCCATGCAAATGCTGTTTTTATCAGTTGCATAGCATATTGTTTATTTAATCAGTATCTGTTTCAGACATGCTTCCAGTTTCTTTTAAAGTGCTAGAAAAAATTTGCATAGTATTGAAAATTTTGCCAAAGTCCAACAAGAACAAGGGCTCTGTCCAGTTGAAGCAACAATATTAGTTATCCCAAAGTTATATTGTGTGAACTACATACTAAGGAAGTAATTACGAGGACAAGAATAATCATGCCCTGATTATTACTCATCAATAAATACCTTTCTCATGCTCGCTCGTGGTTACTTAGTCTTTTTATGATTTGCATTTTCAGCACTTTCTTCTTTTCTTATTTTGACTGACAAATTAGACATCTGATGCAGTGACACAAAAGGACATTATGATTATGGGTACAAGGTTTTTCTTTAGAACTTCAGCTAATCCTCTCTAATGCACATCAACTCTCCATAGATGTGTAAGAATTGAAATTAAATGAAATAATATCAAATGAAAAATAAGATAAAATGAAATGAAATGAATAATTATAAACACAGACAACGTTATTTCAGACCCAGAAAAGAATTAGTGGTGTCACTAGTTTTATCTGACATCATTCATGTTCATTTTACTTTTATTTTGATGACTTCTGGGAAATAACTTTCGATCTAAAATTGGGAAAATCCCCATGACCCCTTTTGTAACCTCGTTCTTTTACTGTCTCGATTTGAATCTTCATCACAACACATTTGACAAGATGGCGTCCTTGCAAGCGTTTCTGCAGGAGAATTTAAATCTTAAAACCATCAAAGATCTGGGCTCATCTGGAGGTGGATGCATCAGTAATTCAAGGAGATTTTCATCAGACATTGGGGATTTGTTTGTTAAAACATATCAGAAAGGTGAAGTAAGTTCAGTTCAGTTCTATCTTTTATTAAATTCTCTATAAACATAGGCCTACAACAAACAACTATACCTACCTTACTAAACTTTTTACAGATCAAATATAGTCACTGAAAAATTAATGAAGTAGACAAAAACAAGGGAAATAAATAATTTGCATGGAAGTCCTCAAAGTTGGAGCTTGTTCAATAGATAGACTAATCAAGGAGAGTACCCATCCTTTTACCTTTTATTTATTAGTTTTTATTTTCTTGGAAGCTTTTTTTTTATTAAAATTTCTCTCTCTTTTCGTATATAGATATTCTTCTGTTGTCTTCTAGGGTGAAATTATGTTCAGAGGGGAATTTGAAAGTCTGAAGGCAATAAAGGAGACAGGAACAGTTGCAGTTCCAAAACCAATAAAGGTAATTTTTTATTATAGGTCAAAGAACACATATAAAAGTATGTTAAAACTCTGACAATAATGCATATCATAACTTCAGAGATTTTATTTTGACATACGTATGCTAAGTTTATGATCATCATTTAAACTACTACAGAATTGGTCTTTTTAGAGTCACATGTCCCTCTGTTTTTGTTGTTGTTTTACTAGATCTTAGAAAATACAGTCACTGGTGAAAGCGTGTTTATAATGGAATACATCTCCATGAGATCTTTGTCAAGATTCCAATCAAAACTTGGAGAAGAATTAGCAAGGTCGGTATTTTTATTAGCTTTCTTTAAAACCCTTTGACATGCAAGGAACTGTGATAATTATAGATATTGAAATGTGTGTGTGAATTAGAAAAATGAGTAAAACAAAAAGTGGGAAAAGATTGGCAACAATCAACATCTTGTATGGCTAGAGTTCTGGAGAGTTGCTCCATCTTCAGTTAATATATTTTTGATTCCACAACATACAAACTGATAGAGCTATTTGACATACAATTAACCGAGTTACAAGAATATGATGTGTTCACAGGAATTAACTAGGCCAGTACAAAAAATTAATGTAAAACATAGTATGATATAAGACATAAGATATAAGACTTTTTTTTAGTAAACAAAATAGTAAAAGATTCTTGAAATCATTTGTTTATGAATCCAAAACCTGATCCCTATTTATTGCTTTTTTAAGGAAGCCATTTTAAATAACAAGATAATATCTGAGCTACTTGGAACAAATGGTGCAAACCAGGATTTTGAGCCATTGCTTTTTTAATTTAAATAAAATGTCCAGTTCTGACCAAGCATTGTTATTTAATTTAACTTTGAATTGTCTTTAAGTGCTGTTGAAGTGATTGTTCACTTACATGAAAAGTAATAAGCTTCATTTGCAGCTCATGTTGATGAAGGCTTAATTTACTTGCAGGCTACACCTTCACAATCGCAATTTACTTAAAGAGGATGCTACCTCTGAAAGCAAGGTGGGTTGTGCCCAAGTTGGCATCAAAGAATTTGGTTTTCATGTCAACACCTGTTGTGGGATGATTCCACAAGACAATTCATGGAATACGTCTTGGCCTGTAAGTCTAATGAATATTATTTTATTTATCTGTTTGTTTGTAGATGTATTATAGATTTAAATTTGCACACAAGTTGTTTTCTTGCAGTAAAATTTCACATATTTCATGTTTTATGATCTCACAACATGTTCAAAGAAACTTATTTTTTTTAATCATCTGATCTCTGTGAAGTGTGACATTATCTGACATTTTTCATTTTCTGAGAATTTGGTTTTGGGCATTACTCATTTTTTTGCATGCTCAAGGCAGGACGGTTGAGAGGGGGGGGGGGTTGGCGGGGTTGGAGGTCCAGGGGCCACAAAAATTTTATTCAATGCAAAAATTGATTGATTACTGAGGCCCAATGCAATGAAATACCCTGGGGCCGGCAATGGCTCTCGACAGCCCAGGCTCAAGGTGGCCATCTTCTTTCTCTCCAAGGTTTTTTCCAGGTTCTACTTAAAGCAGAATGTTTTATTTTACTTCCATCAATTAAGGTTTTGTTTTTGTTTTCAGGAGTTCTTTGCACGACAGAAACTTCAATACCAAATTAATCGTCTTCTTAAGGAAGTGAGTTTGTAAGTCAAACCCTAATGCTTGAAAATTTATTGGTTGAAGCATGCAGTGGTATTTTTGGTACTAACTTATGCAGTTAATGATTTGCTCATGAATTATGATAAAAGTTTAAGGGAAGGGGGTACTATATTAGGCCTGCCCTTGATGTTGTTGCAAAAACTTGTTTTGAAAACTTAAGAAGATTCTTAGATTATAGTAAGGTCCTTTAAGTTATTCATTTCAAGTGTAAATCTTTCCACTTTTGATTTTAGCACCATGATAGAGAATTGGAAAGATTATGGTCAGAACTGCAATTAAACTTACACGTTTTTTTCAAAGATTTGGATATAGTGCCATCCTTACTGCATGGTGATCTGTGGAGTGGAAATGCAGCTGAAACAGAATCCAGGCCTGGTAAGCTTAAAATCCAAATATTCATCAATAAAACGCTTCTTTTGCTAACTTGAAAACCAGGATGCTGAATCCACAAGAGTCTGGTTGCATTCAGATTAAAACTTTGTTTAACAATTGGCTTTCTGGAAAAAACAGTTTGTTTTAAAATTAGTAAAAAATATCGAAAGTACAAGTGCATAACAATATCACAAGTAAGAAATGGTTTAAAAAGAGATTGTAACCGAAATATAACAGCAAACAGAAAAACCGATTTTTACAGCCTTGAATTTCTCCAACATGGATTCTATCTTTTTTTCTGAGACAGAGGAAGATCTAAAGAAGGTAACAAAAATAAGAATTATTTTCCAGCACAAGTACAATAAGGAAGTGACCCATCCCTCTCACTAAAACAACACCCTTCATAGATCGCTGAATGATATGGCTGTAGGGCTATATGCCTCACATCCTAGCGGATGAGATGTATTTTAACTATGTACTTTATAGTATCATTTAAGTGAGGTTTTCGCCTGCCCTTAACTTTTTGCGGTTTCTTATAAGATTTTAAATACTCAAGAGCTGGATGTGATACGAAGAGTTGAGCCAAAAATACGATGTATATTAAAATTTGGAATTTGAGAATTGCTGCAAGATATTGTGGTTTGATTAGAGTGCTTAGATCATTTTTGGAGTTTATTTCATGGGATATTTTCTGGTTAATAATAATCTTGTTGCCGAGCTCTTGTGGCAAACAATGAGACGGGGGATTTATTTGTTTCACTGAGTAATGTGTTAGACATGTTTAGAGTTGCCTATTGCGTAGGAGCACAGAACCCTGATGTTTGGGCCTTTCGAAAAGTGTGGGTACATCATGTGCGTCAAATGGTCCAATCGCTGTTTCAATGATGATGAACATTTCATTTATTGCATTTAGTTTCCTAGAAGGACTGCGCTCACCTTTCATTCGATCTGGAAACATTTTTAATTTTATCTTGCCTCTTTGTCTCACTCCCTTCGCATTGCGATATTTCACAAAATCAGGGCGACAAGTGGTTCAGTTTAGCCTCTCAGATAAGAGATCTTTCTCACACAAAGATCTGTAGGATTTGTTCTTAAAACGGCAATAAGTCATCCAAGTTTAGTAAAAGAAGCTGACTTTGAGCAAGAAACATGACATGAATCGGTCAAAGAAGAGCGTGTTCTTTACTTTTCTCCCTAGATTTGCCTACAATCAACCCGCTCACTAAGCTAGGTACTTCACAGCTAAACTAATGCAATATAAAAATTAAATGGGAAATTTGAGCCTGGCCTTTGTCGAGAATGCCTCTGCTCAAACAAGTCCCATAAATCTTCATTTCGGTAAAAGTGCGCTTGAGTTTAGGGTGTGTAAGGCAGCTTAAATTTTCTTTGTATTTTCGCATAAAATAGTCAAAGATTTGATATAAAATGTATTTCTTGCACTTTGATAACTCCAGTTCTATGAAGTTAAATTAAATTTTCTAATAAGTGACAATGCTTGGCTTGAATCGTTTCTATTCGTGGTTAATCCATATCCACTTGAAATTAAAGTCAATGTAAAACCCTTCTATTTCTCTATTTGGAAGATCAATTTTAATTGTAAATCTTATCTTGATTTTCAGTTATCTACGATCCAGCCTCATTTTTTGGTCATGATGAATTTGACTTAGCAATTGCTGGAATGTTTGGTGGTTTTAATAACCAATTTTATAGCGCATATCATCGAATTATACCTAAAGAGAAAGGATTCGACCAACGCCACATTCTTTATACTCTCTTCCATTACCTTAACCATTGGTAAGTGATGACTTTGCTTCCTTCCAGCGGATTCAGTTGGTTTCTTTCATCTCAACAATGTCTATAATCTCGATTTCATGTCAATGAAAGGAAGGGAAATTCTTGACCTCGTTCTAGGGTAAAGTATAATTGTCTAGTTGCTAGGCTTAAACCTAAGTTACAATTGTTTTTTCTTTACTTACGTGTTTGGACATATTCATTACGGCTAGCTTTATAAGGATTAAGTACTGAGATTAACAAAACGCAAGAGATGTCTAGCACCAGTGATTGGCAGAGAATGCCATTGTCTCTTAGTCTCCATTGTATTGAATCAATTCCATTCTGTTCTGTTGATATTAATGTAGTCTGTAGCCTCGATAGAACAGTAATTATTACGGATGACTCAATTTCTGTGAAGCGGCATCACTTTGCTTTGTGAAGGAGCATCCTTTGTCCTTATAAAGCAGCATCTGTTGCCCTTGTGAAGCAGTATAGCATGCCCTTGCGAAGCAGCACCCTATGCTTTGTTAAACAGCATCCCATGCCCTTCTGAACCAAAATTCTATGCCCTTGTAAGGCAGCATCCCTTGGCCATATGAAGCAGCATTCCTTGTGCTTAGGGAACTACCCACTCAAAGAAACAGTAAAAAGGAGTTGAACAAATTACCACGATCCCCTGGGAAACCAGCATCTTATTTATTTTCTTAATATTATTCAATTATGACAAAAAATATGCTTTCATAACAGGGGTCTTACATTTTGTGGAAATGGGTCTCAAAACATTTCCTCTCCTAAACTTGGACTTTGAGACCAGTTGAAAGTTAACCAATGTTCTTACACTTGAGTTAGTTTGCGCTCCTTTGCCTGTAATTTACACAAAATGGATTGAAATTTATTACATGCACAGATGACAGACCGTTTCTTTTTTCCTCTGCATAGGAATCACTTTGGTAGTGGCTACAGGTCGCAATCCATTTCACATCTGAAGTCATTACTCAAATTCGCAAAGAAATCGTAGGATTGACAATTCAGTGTGAACTTCATGTACATCGCTGCTTTATCAATTCTTACCTTGAAACGCTTCATATTGCTAAGAGAGTCTCCGAAAACATCCGAACTTCTCTACAGCTCAGATTCCCCGTGGCCATTTCATTACATCATATTGGAACTATTGAGAGAAGCACCTTTTTCCTGTAGCATTGCTAGGGAAGGTGGGGGGTGGGAACATTGCGACGGTTTTTTTAGGATAGGAATGCAATGAGACCCCTTTCCAATGAAGATGAATTAGATAAAGAACTATCGGCTTTACGGGAGCTATGTTAAGCATTTTTAACAAACGCACTCGTTGTCTTAAACTCGAGAACTTGCGTTCAAAATGTCACCTTTAGACTCTTAAACGTTTTTAGGACCCCCTGGTTTCGTTAGGGGCCTTCGTGGAATTCAGTAATTGAAACTGAGATGCATCAATTCCCTTCGCAAGGATATCTGTAAGTTGTAAGTGCCCGAGAGCGTATTGTGCAGCTTGCTTGAGACTAGGAAGGAGAATTATGCCGAAGTTGCTCTTTGGTACTGCAGTGTATTGGAAAACCTCAACAGATTAAGAACAATCTCGTGGAATTGTACTCTTTTTAGTATATCTAATCGCTTACAAATATTGTTAGATCACTTAGGCACTTTTGATTAAACACATAAATACCATAAAGGACCCATCTCTGTTTGGCTTCAAGATCATATAAGAAAGAAAATCTTATGAGAGAAGGTGCCGATCTTTGAGTTATTATGATTATACCACAATGTTGAATTGATCAACATGAAAGGAGATTACCTTACGGCCAAAATATTGGAGTGAAAGTAAATCAGTTTATAAAATAATATCTTTCGTGAAATGTTCCACCTAAAAGGACTTTATTGGCATCTGGGGCGCAATTTATTTTGAGCCAGGGATATAATTCGAGGGGGCATGAAAGTGGCTAATTTCAAGGTTATCTACCCACACCTGACTCTAATAACAACATCCTCCAGAATAATCTGAGCTCCATTTTTGGTCTAGGCATTGACATATCGACCTTCTGCAGGTGAGATAACTGCTAAAGGGCGAAATTTTCAACTGCAAATGGAAATGGTAATTTGAATAGTACAACTGTGGTTGCACGAATCCAACGCTATAAGGGAGCAGAGCTATGTAGGGGCGAAGCCAAAAGGAGTGCCAGACCCCCTGTAGTATTGTCTTTGATGACAAATTAATATAAACTATTGGCAGATAAAAAAGAGCTGCCTTGGCATTGCTGAATTTATGCCGATAAATGTGGGTTACTGCTAAGTACGTGGCTTTTTGCGTCCAAGAGGGCACTTTTGTCAGTGCTCGGGGCACTTTGCTCATAGTTAAAAGCATCTCCCCTTCATACATGTTCGCTGAACTCCAATTCAATTTTTTCCATCGATGGAGCTTAGATGCACCCCAGCCCCCTTTTCCTTTCTCTCTACCTTCTGTACTCCGTGTCACAATGTTTCAGCAGAGTCTTAGGTAAGCTAAAAAAAGGTAAGAATGAAGAAAAAGGAAAAAGGGGACCCCTCCCCTCCCCAATTCTCATTTCTCGTCATCTTATAGCCGATTTTTCTATAGGGGTTTCGCGACCTCGTAATCGAGGGCACTATTCATAGCCACACCCTGTGTTTAAATGAATGAACATGTTTAATGGCGCCTGTATTGATTATCACCATAGGAACGTCGGGAACAAGCTAACCACCTGCTATAGTTTGAGCACACATTTTAGAATACACCTTAGTCAGCAGGTTCACAGTAAACACATGTCGCAACAAAATCTTCTTACTGGTTATAATACTAGTGTTTCATCTTAGCTGAGATAACCTTTTGGTCCCTTATTTTCAACTGATTCTCTATAAAAAATAGCATTACGGAACAATTTGGTAATTAGTTCATTTCGTTGAAACGACAGTTCTTGGGTTCGTCGAGACCCCAAAATTTTCAAGGGTTTGAAATAGGGTAATCGAGCATTGGGGGGGGGGGGGGAGGGGAGCCATGTGGCCATGTTGCCATTACATAACGAAAGAGACAGTGTTACATTTATTTATTACATGGACAGTGGAAAATGCAACGGGGTCACTACTTTTTGGAAACTTCAAAGAACAGGGTTGACACATTAACTGTGCAATTAAATACAGGGCAATTTATGAACTCGACATGAATTTTGAAACAAAAATTTTTCAGTTTTGAACAAAATTGCAAAGCATCCAAGCTGAGAGTGTATTACAGGTAGACCATGTGTTTTAGAAAAAGTGTAACAATGGTGCAGTCTGTTCTGCTTCTTTGAGACTGACAAAATATTATGAAAGAAACAATCATTTGTCTTAATCATTTACTTTTTCCCCTGTCCATGGTGTAAAGTAAATTATGCGCTATTCCTAAACATAAGACAGTTTGGGGAGTCTTCGAGATCTTTCCTTATTGGCCTTTCAATAAACACGTCATCTTAGAAATCCCCAAAACACAATCCTGATGTTGAATATCTGCTTCACTCACCTCAGTAAGATAAGAAAAATGAATCGGGGGTGGGGGGTGGGGGGGTGGGGGGTGGGGGGCAATACTCGTGAAGCAGGCCGGATTTTGTAACTGAAGTTGTTTTTATAAAAGTTTGTCGAAAAAATTAAGAGGGATTAGGGGCAGAATTGAAGACAGAGTTTGACGCAATCCCTAAGCCCCATCATTTCCGCACCTGATAAGATCCTTATATCTAAGAATGTACGAAACTTCCTTAACAGTTATCGTTTATTATTGACATTTGTAATAAAAACCTTTAATTTGAATTTCCCGCGTTTGAAAATTCGTTGCATCAATAGGTTGTTTCCTAGTATTTTTACATTGGAGATGAAAAACTTTTTGAGACAAAGTGATATCTTATCGAAGACCGATTGCATTTGGACATTCTTTGAATTTGAATTTCCCGCGTTTTTAAATGCGCTGCTTCAATTGGCTGTTTTCTAGTATTTTTACATTGGAGATGGAGATTTTCTGAAGACAACTTGATGTTTGTATGACGATCGATCACGCTTTCGTCAGCAATAAGACGTGAAACCAGAACAGCATCGGTCAGAATTGAACAGATAATCTAACGAACAAGACAAAGTTATAGAAATTGAACATAATAATTGACTTAAGTGTTCTGCATTCGCATCATTTGATCACCACTGTATACAAACAATGGGCGTGCTTGGAGGCCAAGACAGCAAAGAAGAAACGATCGTTTTGAAAAACATTGGCGAAAGCTCCAACCTTGAAAAGGGAGGCGAAGATGGTATCCCTCAACGACCAACTTGGGGCCACAAAGCAGAGTTTCTCTTATCCTGTATTGGTTACACGATTGGATTAGGGAATGTATGGAGATTCCCATATTTGGCCTACAAGAGTGGAGGCGGTAAGAAAAATTGAACCCCTTTCTATTCTAACTAAAAGGAAGGGAGATTTCCATTCCCTTCCTTGGTCTTAAAGTCCATGAAAATGCTGGAAATGTTTTGTTCTAGATGAAGCACTTAATTTTAAAGTAAACTAAAGACTCGATTGGGAAATTGCGAATCTTAATTAACTTCTTGTTTCTATCGTTCACTCGCTCATCTTTTATGTCCACGTGCGATGATGCTTTCAACCATGCATAAGATTTAAATGATTTTAAATGAGAAATAATTGTTTTTCAGTAACAAGCCTGAATTTGTTAATCTAAATATAACGCTAGATATACGTGCTTTTTCCGATTTTGACTCCTTATTCATGTCTAATTCCATTTCAAGCGTTTAATTGTTATGTGTCATAGTACAAGAAGGAAGTAGTCGGGGGGTCGGTGAAAGGCACCAGTTTCCATTTAACAAGCTGCAAATAATTGCAGGTCCTTTTTAGAATAAAACGATTTAATTATAAATAAGAGTTGATTTGGTTGCAATTCGCAGTGTTATTCATTACTCTCAAAACGCATGGAACGCAGTTTGATACTGAATGTGGTTTAACTGGCAAATGATCCCCCTGCTATGAGCACAATATAAGAGTTCTTTTGTGCAAAATCAGTTGAATGTGGCTGCTATTTATTCAATTTTCTAATAACTTGATTTAGATCATTGTTGAGTCAATTCCCAGGCTGCATCAACGACAGCGTTTAGAGTCTTTGGAGATTTATTACGGGGGTAACTTTCAAATAAATGGCAAGGGGATCGTTAGGTGCCGCCCAGCGTTTAGTGTAGGGGCTCACTTTCAAGCGAATACCCCGAGCAAAATTCCTGCATCGACAAAAAAGTAAGGAACTTGAAAAGTTGAATGTGCGACAAATTGAAAATGGAAATCCCTAGGTGCAGGAGCTTATAAGGCCTTAAGAGAATAGTTTGAACTTAGAACAAAATTAAATAAACATAATTTGTGAGTTATGGAACTGTATGGCGTCAGGTTTTGTTTTTCGACGCAAATTTTTGTCGTTAAATGGAATTGCTGAATTCGGTTTGCACCCAGGATAATTAAGAAAAACCTTTCCCCCATTCTTCGATTCAGTCTCGTAGTTCCAGCGTGTTCTGTGTTGACATGTTTGTTGTGATTCTGACGTAAATAATGTTTTGTAAACATCCGGTACAAAATCTCTGACGTTAGATAAGCGAATTTTCCAGCATTGTTTACATGCGGAGTATACGGGGCACATTTCACGAGAATGGGCATCGTGGCACGAAATACCAGGGTGTTCGCAGCAGGACTTAAGTTGATGATGACAATTTCACAACTGGTGTAATGGCTGCTTCCGGATTTAGAGAACAAACCATTGAATTTAGGCAGTGGTTTAGTGAATAGTCATTTCCCCTTCTCCAAAGGTTTTCTAAGCATACTGTCGTAAAATGTGAGACCCAAAATGCAGATGGCTGTTCCATATTCTTTATTTTCAGTCCACTGAAATATTTTCCCCACCTTCCCTAGGTATGAAAAGTAAGGGTAAAACATTTTAGAAATAGAAGAAGAATTGAAGTTAATTTCTTTAACAGGAGGGGCAGTTGCCCCCATTCCCTCCTGTTGAAGGCACCTCTGAATTAAGTCAGTATTTAGTCAGCCCCCGCATCAACTAACAGCACGTTGCATTCACTGGCAGCGAAATTTGGGTAACCTGCGAACATTTTCTCCTTTTTGCCGCAGGCTATGTTCGGCTTGTGAACAAAATATATTGTTGTCAACAATAGGCATGTGACTAACCCTTGACCAATGACAGACTGATATGTTGTGAACATGCGCATAAATGCACGGAAAGAAATTGAGGGGCCATGAATTTGTTAACATGATTATGGCATAGTGCGCATGCTTTAAAATGTATGTACGTACGTATGTACGGGGGTAAATTAATTTACCATTCTTTAATATTTAGCTACCACCTGCGATAACATTTTGTTAGGAACATGATTAGAATGGAGAGGTAAATTTGTCTTAAGTGTGAAAGATGAAGTTTATATTTACAGGTATCGAAGGTTGTAACATGTAAATTATAGGTTATAGTTTTGAATGTTGTTAGTAGCCACCAATCCAGGAACAACACTTTGTATAGGCCCGTTAGACAGTTAAGTTTTATTCCATTTTAAATCGAATTGCCCCCAAACCCCTTTCTTGATTGACGTATTAAAACATTGCGTGCGGGAAATATGTATAAATGCAAATGAATGAATAAATTTTCTCCCAATGCATCTAATGACGTAAGTCCTTGATGACTCTGCCTGACCACAAAGTGATGCTTGAAATTGATATCTAATGACCTGGTTACTCACAGTTTGAATAACTCTTTTGCTCAGCTGTCATTCCTAAGATCAGCATTTCTCTTGGTATCTAGCCTGATATCCAGCCCACTTATTTCTTTAGAATAATGTGCTGGTTATCAGGCTACTGGATATAATTTTACCATGCGTTACCCCCTCTTGCTATGTCTGAACCGGACAAAAATGGATTTTTTATCATTCACTAAATCTTTAAACGCATTTGAATTGATTTAAGTTTGAACGAAGGCTCTAAATTGTCGATATAAGAAATGAAGGAACAATATGGCATTTCTTAAGCTCAATTCTAGAATCAATATAGTCAGTTATCCTAACCAAATATGAGCTTAAAAAGCAGAAGGAAATGAATCAAGTTGTGTGTTTTTAAGCCAGCCGGACTTAGGGAGAAAAATGGGAGAGAATGTGTTTGTAAGAGGATAACACACGACTATTTGTAAGAAGAACTCAACATGGTCCCAGTACTTCAACTTCCTTATGATAACATAATGTCAGTGCTTTAGATTTTTTAAATTGTTGAAACTTTGATCATTTCACCACGGAAAAAATTCATCCCTGTTCAACAACTTTGCAAGCTGATGAAAAGACATAGTTGAAACTGAAATTGTAGCTTCGAATGAAGTTCTATTATACACAGCAATTTTTATTAATTTGCTTGAAAATCCGCTTCACAGTGGGTCCAAATTCACGTAACGGAGGGTCTAGAATTTGATCGAGTGCAGAATAAAGCTGCGAAGCATGAATGGTTGCTGCGAAGGATAATAGCAACCGCAACATGCTGCGAATTATAATAATCACGGAATACAACAAAGCAGGCCTAGATTTTAAGAAGTCAGGCTTTGTTGCTGTTTAATGACCGACAAACCAGGCATTAAGGCCGTCCTATTAGGCCAGGCTATGCCAGGCCAGGCCAGGCCAGATTTTTTTAAAAGTGAGAAAAGTTTTTCAATTCTTAACCTAAAAATCCCGTAATTTACATATGATTTGCCCAACCCAGTAAAAGCAGACCTTGAAATTTTAAAGTGATCCTCAAAGTTTCCACGTTGGTAGTCATTTAAGTTCAAGTTATCCTAGGATTATGCTTTCCTTTTCACCATGTCTAGGATAAATCACTTCTCTACTGCCCACACCCCCTTCCCCGAATTGTCCAACCATAATGTTGTCATATTTTATCTTTCACTTCCCTCCCCTTCTTTCCTTCTCTGGTAACTTTCTCTCGCTCTTTTCCCTCAATTTTCATTCGCCATTGCCAAACATTCCTTCTACAAACGCAAACCAAAACGATGTGGGCTGGGTGATGGAGGGAGAAAGTAAAAACACATCGAGGAGAGTGTGGCCCTAAAGCGTTGCTTCGATACATTTCCGCGTTCCATTAACGTTACTTCACAAACCCGAAACCTTGGTTCGAAGAAGAAACCCCCGGATGATGGTGGCAAGCTATATCCAGATCTGATCATAATCATAATCATAATTGTGTTAAATGGTTGACTCTCCTTTGCAGGTGCATTTATCATTCCTTATTGCATAATGTCAGTGATGGCTGGTGTCCCATTGTACATAATGGAAGTTGCACTAGGACAATATTTTGCAGAAGGACCAATTGGAACATGGAGAATAATCTGCCCATTAACTAGAGGTATTACTCTTCTCTTTGCATTTAATCATCATTATCATCATCATCATCACCATCATCATCGTCATCGTCATCGTCATCGTCATCGTCATCGTCATCGTCATTTTCTTCATCATCATCATCATCAATAATCATCATCATCATCATCATCATCATCATCATCATCATCATCATCATCATCATCATCATCATCATCATCATCATCATCATTATAATCAACATCTTCATCAATCAGTCAATCAATCAATCAATCAATCAATCAACCAATCAATCTACCAATCAATCAACTAAAACAACCAAGCAATCGATCAATCAATCAATCAATCATTCGATCGTCTCTCCATTTAACTCCTTTTAAATTCGCACAGTAAAAATATCTGCAATGTCATTTGACATATTAAAAATGCATGTGATTGTAGCCTGGAGCACTAAAATCATCTGACATCTTAAAATACCATTTTGAATTGAACTTTTTATTATCTTGTTTGTTAAATCTTCTTTGCTGTCTGTCTTTTGAATTACTTAAACCGCTCACATTGTTGTGTAGGATTATTTGAGACTACATTGTCTGTTAGGCTGGACCCCCGTCTACGGAATATCATTGTAATAGATCAGCAATGGACCTAGAATATCATAACAATAAGAGTACCTCCCCCTTCTGACCATACCCAACATCCCAGCTATCTTACTGGAATGAAACAATGTAATGACGGAGCTTTTCTGGCATCAATTTCTTGTAGGTATTGGGTATGCTATGATGATGGTATCATTATTGGTAAGCATTTACTACAACGTGATCATCGCTTGGATCTTATTCTATCTGTTTGCCTCATTTCGATCCGATGTACCATGGCGCACATGTGACCCAGAATGGGCATCCCCCAATTGCCGTGAAGAATACCACATTTCTGGCAATGGTTCATATTACAATGCCACCTCAAGCACCGCATACTGCCTTTCTGGTTTCAACGCCGTTTACAAGAATGTCACATCCTCCGCTGGCAAAAATATCTCGGTTTTGGCACAATGCGTCTCACAGTTTGATGTAAGCAAGAGAATTTCACCCTCAGATGATTATTTCAAGTAAGTGTCCACATCATTAGAATTTTTGTAGTAATAGAAGAAGATTACGCTATCACTTTGGGTTTGCCACAGATATGGGTACATGGCTACTGTTTGCCGTCATACTGTTTGAAAATGGGTTTTGACTAAAATTGTCATATCAGTGGGTAGTCAAAATCACATTCAAATTTTTTGACACACTCGAGGTCTGGGTCTAGAGGCAAAAATTTCTTAAGTTCTGATTTTTCATAACAATAACAAAATTTCAGTAACATAGCTAAGTGCCTTAAGTGTTTCTTGAATCTTTGAAGAAAAGTAACTTTAATTTTCAGTTAGTACTATTTTCCTTAAGTAAATGTTTTGTCTTCAATTTTAAGGGTTGTCAAGTGCTAGATTTCGTATTTCTTGTGTAACCAACATCCCCCACATTTTCAGCTATTGACATTTTTACCTCTGGATTTCATGTTATTATTTTGTTTTTCTCAGTAATTATGTGTTACAAAAATCAAAAAGCATCAACCAGCTTGGAAATGTTTCTTGGCAACTGGCATTGTGTCTTCTTCTTGCTTGGATTGTTGTTTATTTCTGCATGTGCAAAGGCATCCAATCAGCAGGAAAGGTAATCCAAATCTAGTTCTAATCTTTCTTCTAAATTGGATTTTATTTCACGATTCTTTTGGTCTTTGATTCAAGCTTTTATTTGATTGAAAATTTAGCTTGGACAGAGCGTTCCTACTTGGTGCTGTTTACAGGCCGCGAGGTAGCGGAGGACTCAAGACCCGTTTTGTGATGTGATAGAAATATGTGGTGGTGAGCGGGAAACGGCGTGATAAACAGAAGATCGGAAATTTGGAGAAGATGGAGTATGGATTCGATAGATGACGCAAACGGCAACTATTGTTAGCACTCATTTATAAAGTTCTCTCTGGCAGGGCCAGGTGCTTCACTCCAGGGGTTTGGTGTTTCATCCTTGAAAGCATGGGCGTTCTGGAGGGCAAAGCACCTACTTTTAATTGAAAAACGTGATTTTGCAAGACAAATATGTCACTGCCCCTCAACGCATTGTAATAAGCGCCTCTGTCCAGTTTTAAAATTTTATCAAAATCTAGTTTTTAATACCTGATAAAATTTCTAGCTGTGATTATTTGCCTTGAAGCTTTCATAACTTAATTCTTCTCCACAGGTTGTCTACTTCACTGCAATATTTCCTTACGTGGTTTTGTTCATACTTCTGGTCAGGGGGTTGACTCTCGAAGGTGCTGCTGAAGGTGTTCTTCATTACCTTAAACCAAATTTCACCAACATGGTCAAGCCAGAGGTATATATTGGTATATTGTTTATTGGTCATAAATCAACATAAATCATCATGAATCATCATAAATTATCATAAATTATCATAGATCATCATGGATCAACATAAATCAATAAAAATCATCTTAAATCAACATAAATCATCATCATCAGCATCGTTATGATTATCATCGTCACTTCCATCTTTGTTATCTTTGTCACCATCATCATTGTGATTTTCATCTTCCCTAATTTATTTTTATTATCTTTATTTATATCATATTTTTGAAATTATACTGCTGGTTACAGACAATCTCTTGTTTTGACAGAGTGAGTTTTTTGTTTAAGAAACTTACTGTAACAAAAATTATGCATACATTTATTGCTAAACCCGATGCACGTAAACAATCAGTAACCTCAGCATTACATTGCACATAAATTATGATTAATAGATCGCCTTATTCTCTATTGTTTACGAGCTTCTTATTTGTATTTCAGGTCTGGGGTGATGCTGGAAGTCAGCTCTTCTACTCTCTTGGTCCGGGTTTTGGATCCTTGCTATCTTATGGAAGTTACAATCAATTCACAAACAACTGTATAAAGTGAGTATATTACAGGCACACTTGTATCCTTGAAGCATTTGTGCTTAATTGTACCGCAAACATATCTCGTTCTACCAATGGCGCAAGCTTTGCTATATTCTGGGGAGATGCAAGCCTTTTGCTTTACAATATGACGCAGCCTTGTCCCTTGCTGTTCATTATTATCATTAACTTTGAAAGTCTGTCTCAGATTTCTGCACTACCAAGGGTATAGATTAAATTACGTAATTTCTCGTGTTACCACTTTATGTCATTACACTACAAGGGCAATTGTCTATAGGACTTCTATGTGGACTCTACTTTCTATTGGCATTTCAGTGTCCATTCATATTCTTTTCGTTATTTATTCGAATATTGTCTTATATGCCTTATATTAAAAGTTAGGCCACTTTTGAAATGTTTTTATTAAGAAGGAACATAGCAACGAGAACAATAATAATGATGCGCTATCATTCCCATTGGCTTGCATCTAATCCAAAATTAGTCACCAATGGAGAGCTAGCATTTTAAAAAGGATAATTTTACTATGACCAATCAGATGAAGTGAAGCTTCGTGCCAATCGGTAGAAAATGAAGTAATAAAAAAAGAAGTAATTTAGATTGATTCATTATAATTATTTGATTCACATTATTTTAGAGATGCAATGTTCCTTGGTTTCATGGATGTTTTTAGCAGCACTTTAGCCGGCGTTGTCATCTTCAGCTTACTTGGTTACATGGCATTAAAGCTTCAAGTTGACATTAGTGCTGTCGTCCAATCAGGTACAACTTTGCTTGCACGTGGCTTACACTATCCTTGCACGTTTTTTCCACGCTTCTTGCTTTTTGCGTGCCCTTCGATTACATTTTGCTTTCCCTTTACTTACATGTTGCTTTCAGTTTGCTTACACTTTTGCTTACACTCCCCTTACACGATGCTTGCATTTGGCTTACCCTTTGCTTAAATTTTGCTCTCCCTTACTTGCACTTTGCTTTCATTGGGTTTGCATTTTAATTATTTTATTTTTAATAGATTCGTTCTCAGATGATTGAGGTCAGCTTGAAGCATACTATGACACTCCGCTTTTACCATTTGTTACCATGTTAAAAATCTTAGATAAATAAATTATCCTCATTGACTCCTTTCGACAGGCATCTGCCGGACGCTAGCCAACGAAATTCTTTTTTATCAATATTTTAATTGGGGTGGGGTGGGGTGAGTAGGGGTGGAGGGGGGTTGGTTGAGCTGTCAAATGTTTGTTTCAACACTTTTATGACAAGGGTTGTAAACGCTAGTCTTTTTGCGTTCTTAAAAATGCCTCATAATGTTCAAATTTTCTCTCTTTCCTTTTAGGTCCTGGTCTTGCCTTTGTTATTTACCCCGAAGGAGTTTCCAAGATGCCGATTTCACCTTTATGGTCCATTTTGTTCTTTTTTATGTTATTTACCATCGGATTAGACAGTCAGGTATGAAATGTTCATAAATCATCTTTGCAATTATTTCCCACTCTTTAAAATTTGATGGTTTAAAGAGAGGCTGAATTGGTTTTTTTTAATTTCTCAACTCTTTATTTGTTTAACAATGCCACCTGCTCGAACATAGGGCTTCGAATCTGAAAACCTTTTGTATTTCAAATTTGTCTACCCACCATTGGTGGTAAATATTGGGGCTTTTATTTTCTCAATTTTAAGAGGCATTTATGACTTCAGTTACATTCTTATGCAAAAGAATTTTGTTGTCATGTCATTAATGCTATTGCGTTTCATTTCACAATTTAAATGCCTCATATTAGCATATAATTTTAATGTTTTGTTTTGTTTCTCTTTTCAGTTTGGTATGATGGAATGCGTAGTAACGAATGTTCTTGATGAATATAAGCATCTGAGAAAAAATGAGAAGCTTTACATTCTCATCATCTGCTTGCTTTGTTATGTGGTCGCCATTCCTATGGTTTGTGAGGTGCGTCTGTTTGTGAATTTACTGGCCTAGCTTAACAATTTTCTATAGCTGCAGGACTATTACAGCATTTCTGCTTGTTTGTTCCCAGACATGGTTCAAATTCTTCCTCAAAAGAATTGAAATCTTGTTGCAATGGTCAGGCAATTTACGTAAAAGATTGCTGCAACGGCTTGCAACTTTTTCATCCACAAGTGAATGCGTTAATGATAAATGCAAACTTCTATTTTAAAAATGATATGATATGATATTAATGTATTTCCTTATACATGGTTGTCTTCTAAGCAACAATGATTTTGTCAATAAGGGCCATGTCTGATAACACGATTTTTGGAGTATTGACTAAATATATATGTTTCTCATATTTCCAGGGTGGAATATATATCTTCAATTTATTCAACTGGCAATCAGCTGGATTTTCTTTGATGTTTGTTGCTCTTGTTGAAATCATAACAGTTGGCTGGTTCTTTGGAACCGATCGATTGAACGCCATGCTCACCCAGATGGTTGGACATAAACCATCGATGTGGTGGAGCATTTGTTGGAAGTACTTGACCCCTGCTGTACTCATCATGATCATCACATTTGCTGGCATCGGATGGAAGGGAGTTAGCTATGATGGTGTCCCCTACCCGGCATGGGCGGAGTTCTGTGGATGGGTACTGGTTATATTGACAGTAATGTGGATTCCAATATGCGCTATTAAAGGCATGTGGGAACAACCTGGATCCTTATTTGAGGTACATACCTTCGATTTATACTATTTGTACTTACAAACTGTGTTTTCACACCTTTCAACCTACTGACGCTATTTCGAGGACCCCCCATGAAAAGCCACTTTTGGTGATTGGGGCATCCTCCTTGAAGATTGTTTATCCACCAATTTATCGATCTATCTATCTGCCCTGCCTATTTATCTGCCTGCCCCATTTATCTATCTATCTAGTTCAGATAATTATGCTTCGTTATCAAAGGCACCGAATCGCTAGTTGATTGATGGCCATTTGATAAACTAATTTTTTTGGCTCCATTTTACGCCCCCTCCTAGACAACAGTTCACACCCGGCCTAAAATGGGACAAAACACCGCTGCGTTTGATATTTATATCGATCGTAATTTTGAGTTTTTATTGTGTTTATTTCCAGCGTTTCTGCGCGGTAATATCTCCAAGGGAAGATATTCTTGCTGAAAAAGCTAAGCTGAATGGCGTAGCACCGATCACACGAACAAGTAACATCTTAAAGACAGGACTTGTGTGAGAAGCGTGATTTTGCAATAATGCATCAACACATTGATCAACCACTATAGATAAGTTTAGATTCTGAGGACGATATTAAGGTAGATAGGGATTAATTTATTATTTGATTGGAAATTAATGATGAACGGGATGTAAACGGCACTGTAGATTCATACAAGGAAATGAAGAACTTACCAATAAAAAGGCTGCAAGATGATGCAATCTCAATTGCTGCAGTCTTTATGCTAAATGCCATCAATTTGAAGAAGGTACTTCCACGGATGATTCGTGTATATGGTACTTTATTTGTTGACATTGGAGTTTTTGCCTCCATTGAAAAAATCGCTAGTCGCTGATGGAAAACATTTTTTAATGTTTTTTATATTTTCACGCATTCATAGATTTCTGTTTATAAACCATATAAGTAGACCTTTAGCTTAACAACGATAGTAAAACTATAAATATGATTATTTGTGTTAATGTCGATGTTGGCAAATGTGATATCCGTCATGGGATGTGCATTTCGATTCAAAGATATTATTTACTGACGGTAGCTGCCCCAAAAATGTTTCAAAATGGTCCAGTTTTAAGAGAATGTGAAGCCGCCCAACGGATTAGATTTTCGTCGGATAAATACGAAAAGAAATATGAATTTATATTGGTGGAAATTTATCATTTTATCTTTGTGAAGCAGTAAAGAACGATGATTTACGAGACTTTTCTTGCACATTTTGCACAGGAAGAAACAAAAGTTAAAAAGTTTTTATAAATATAATGCAACTGGAGTTTTTTATATGAAAGACGCATATTTGTAAATTTTTTAACATTGGTGTGCCAAAAATGCATAAAAATCAACAAAATTTTTCCATCCTTACCAAATGTTAATTAAATGCTACTCGAACTGTGTCGATGGCAAAAAAGTTTGATGTACAAATTGATTTTTCTGCATTTTTTATACATGTTATCAATGTTATACTTATTCACTTTCCGCCTATTATCCAATGTCATGTGTTTTGTATATATTTCATTTTAAACTTTTTACTCTCCTAAAGCTTGGTGTTCCCAGGGCTTCATGATTGAATCTGATGGGTTGTAGTTTTAAAATTCATATTGTCATTTGTAAGGTGTTTTGCAATTATAACCGGCGATGTATAGACAACAATAGAACAATACCAGTCCCATTATGTCCAAGGGCTATCTTGGCGAATTAAGCGACCTATCCGGCAAATTAAGAAAAATAAGTCAAATGGGAGAACATTTGCGGAAGTTAAGCGCCTGATGTCAGGAAATATTTGCTCTCTAAATCAGATTAGCCCTAGCAATGATGTTTGGTAGTTCAAGAGATTATTACAAATTTTAATGGGATTTACCTTATGATGAGATATATTAAACTTCCTAATATTCAACTTATTTCATATGATTGGTTTTATGAGAGAAAGATAATGTGATCTGCTGAATGATTTAAATTGTATTTCTTACTTTATTGTGATATTAGTTTTGTTTGAAACTTAAATTAATCGGGTATTTATTAATTTTCTCGGAGAACAGTAACATTTTTTACTAAGTTATCACTGCATCTGAAATGTTAATCGATATAACGACTAAATAATTATTCACTTTTTGCATAACCTGCCCCTTTTTGTCTTCACATCTGCAATTTTCATGGCAGTTACGGTTATCGTATTTAATCATATTTATTGTGTGTTTATTCCGTGATCATCTTTTTTGCAATGATCAGTCATGATCATCATCAACCAGCATCATCATCATCATCATCATCATCGTCAGTCGTCAGTCGACAATCGTTTATCATCATCATCACTTGATTGCGTCACTTTGCAAAAAAACCAAAATCTGTTCTAGAACAAACTGCTTCGATGGATCATATTAAAATATAAACATGGCTGACTGCAGATATTAATGGAAACGAAAATAGGCAAGAATTTAACACCTTCATAAAAAAGCCAAGATCTGTGATAAAAATGAAGCTCAGTGAGGTAATTTTTATCAATGGTTTGGGGGATAGCGTTTTTAGTCCCCATCTGAAAAGGTTCCCCTTCCAATAATGGCAGAATGAAAATGCAGGATCGTTAAAAATGATGGCTAACTGTTTTTCGGTGCTACATTCTTTATCTCTACTTTTTACCCACCTCATTAATTTACCCTTTTCCTTTTGTGGCCTGAGCGAGTTTCAAATTGGAGCCTCACTTGCAATTTGACGAAAATGAGGCAGACCCCTTGAGACAACAAAATTCTTTGGATGGCAAGGCAACGATCATTTGATCAAAGAATTGATAACAAAAGTAAAGGAAAATCATCATAAGAGAGAAAAGACAGAAAAAAGATCAAAGAGAATACCAAAGAGTGACTTATGATATACTACATTCATGTCTCTCAGCCTTGATCTCCAAAGAATGCGGCATTTTGCTCCAAGGAGAAGTCGGAAAGTGGAATGAAAGCTTAACTAAATAGAAAAATCGCATTGATTAATGATGATAAATGTAGAAGTTCTTTGTAAAGATTTAATTGATTTGTTTGGAAGTTGAAGCAGATTGCCTGTCGTGACGCGTATCAAATATTGTTTGCGATTAGATTTTATGTTTATTTGGTCCTGCGATCGCCTCTATCCTTGCGATTTTAGAGCAATCTAGATGATCGCGATGTCTAGATCTAGGGGAGATTTACGCCCATCTGTGACAAAATTAACTGTTAAAGGCACACTTCCAAGTATAAACCAGGATAAAGATAAAATTTTTGCTGATTCGATCAAAGGACATGGTCTGGATCTTGCAACTTCACAATTGTCAGCCAGTTCGAATCGAAGGAAACCTCAAGAGAAGAAAGAAAATTTGGATCATTTGCTCAAAGAAATAGAGGTATGAATTTTGAAAACACATCTTCTTTTACTGCTCATTTCACATCTTATTCTGTAGAATTTACGGATATGAAAGCGTTTTGCAAAAAATACCATGTTTTAGAAGTGCATTTCACATGTTGATGTTGTCACGTTGTTGGGCGCAATGACGTCAAGGAATTGTTTTAAAATCAATTTTTTTTACAAATCTATTCTCTCTGATTATGGTTTATCATTCTATGATGTGATATCCCAGGAGAGAAAGTATGGGGTGTACACTGGTCTGGTTTTTGAATAACATGCCATGCCAGAATGCAGAGTATGGCAATGGCGCACCCAAGATAATTCTCAAATGCCTAAGAAAGCACACCTGGGCACCCCTCAGATTTTGAGGTTTTTATGTTTGTGCAGTGATACCCATAGAGTAATGGCACACCTCATGATTTTTGTACAGTTATAGCTCACCAGTACTTGAGGTGCGGGACTGTTGGCGCACCCAAGATCTTGCCAAGATCGACCATACCCTGCAAACTGGATGCCATGGAAGGTTCCAGAACATGCCAATCTGGAACTTTACTCAAAGACTGTTTGACCATGTGCTAGAATCCAAACCTAGTGGTGGCAATCAAGCATATTTTGTCACAGTATCTATCAACATCATAAGCAGAATGCATGTCACAACTTAAATCCAAAACCATTTCTGCAATCCCTGGAACCTCTTATAAATATAGCAAAATATGTGGCCCACTAAATATTCAAATCTACTTGTCTTTTAAATACAATCCCAATCATGATGGCCAAAAAGTGGTTAATTGGCATGCCATAAAATCCTGAAGGTCCCTCTTGTTAAATTATTTACCACATGCTCAGTTTTTGATTCAGTTGGAATATGTAATAACATTTTGTCATTAAAATGCTAATAAATCTTATGAATGATTTACTGTATGTCTAAATACAGGGTTGCCTACAGCAGGGGGGACAGATGGGGCATGTGGTCCTCTTGTCCTTAGAACAAACTGAATTGCTTTATTTTTCTATTGTTTATTTTGTTGTGCCTTATCTTCATGGGGTTCCCCCTTCTTACCCCAAGATGTAGCTAGCATGATACTTTGTAACTCCTTATAAAATAGCATTAAAAATACACAGAATATAGATGTAAACATAAAGAAGAAGAAAATATTATTATCAATTTCTTCCTCCACTAAACAAAAAAGTAATGTTTGTTAAAAACACCCAATCCTCAGTGAATACAAAATTTATTTATTTATTTTTCTATTGAACTGTACCCAATTTTTGTATTGACCATCCATGACCCTAAATGTTTCACACAGAGAGGTGTCTGGGCATCAAATGATCCCTTACCTAACACCTGATGTGCATTTTTGTAAAATTCATGTGGTTTTTGATGCAAAAGATTGGAAACTAGAGTGTAACTGCACAAATGTTAATACAGCATATCTTTATGCCTCGAGGTTAAGATTAAAAATACATTGTGAGTTTTCTTCAGAGTTTCAACTCTGTCTGCCCTTCTTTGATCCAAATTTAATCCTTTTATACAGGTTATAAAGTTGCTAAAATCAAATACAATTAGGGAAGCCAAACTGAACTGAAATTCTGAAAAAGACAAAATTCCTAATGGATTAATGTTGGATAAAAGAGAAAAACCAAGTTAATGATATTTATGTAAAATGTGAAAAAATGAGCCATTACATATAGAGAATGGAATGTAATAATTATTAAAAACTAATAAATTGATATTCTGAAGAAGTCATCTTTTGTTTCCTTGGGATTTGTGGTTTGCGCTTTTGGTGGTAACAGGATTGTTTTTGATACGTTTGACACCGTTAAACAATAAAACTGCAGCTTTTTGGGAAAGAAAATGGGGAGTTTTGATTTGAACCCAACCCCCTTTAGCCCTCTTTAGTTTATTTGTCACGTCATTTAATATTTCCAAAACTTCCAAAACGTCTTCAATTTGCCAATCTTCGAATCATTGGCGATTTTTAAGACATTTGAAAACCACACCCAGTAAAAATTTTCCATGCGCTTATTTCTCTGCTTGCCATAGCTTTCTTTCTTTATTGCTTTGCGCTTCTCCTGCCGTTTTCAATGAAATAGATATGAAACAGGAATTTCCTGATCCCTTAAAAAGTGTTATCCAGCTTACGAGTCTTGGACAACCCTTCGCATTTGCATTTTATAAAGACAAAAGAACGAGACGTAGGTTTAAGTTCCCCGCCGGACGATTTTCTCGTGGTTACGATTTTACTATGATTCTCTGGTAAAGAAAATTCATTTTATCGTCCCATTTCAATTTGTTGGAGCTAACCTTCAAAAGCGGTGCTTTGAAAATCCCATAACAAGATAGCCGAGACTTGATTTTAAACAAATTCTGTTTGATTTGGCTTGTTTTCATATAATAGATAAAATTAAAACTATTTGTATGAATTATTGATAAGGAGTTGTTTAATTCTGATTTAAAGTTACATTTTGTGGTAGATAAAACTGCCTTTCGCTAACTGTGTTAAGTAATTCCCGTTTAAACTACTCTGTTTTTCAGATAGAACGTCGCATTTCTATTAGACTTGAACAGTTGAAGTCACCGTTTAAAAGGTTTTATTGGTGCGGCTATTAAGTTTAGGCCACATCAGAGTAGCTGCAAGTTTCACGTAAAACTAAATTCCCATGAAACTTTTTCATCATCAAATAGATACGTTACAGCATCTTAATGATCGAAATGATGCAAAATTTAATTTAAATGGCCGCCCAAATCACCCTTTAGTGAAAATCTTAACAGTTTTAGATGGCAATTTCTGAAAACATACGCCTTTAGCACATTTATACTGGTAAATACAACATAAAATAAATAGACACAAAATAAAGATACAGAACTTTAAATCTTTTGATTTTAATTCCCTTAAAGGAGTCTTATTTTTCGTATTTCCCTTTCTAGAAATGGAGATCAAAGTTTACAAATTCCCAACGAGCTTTAGAAGAAGCTCGCTCTGAACTACGATTCAAAGCAGACAAAATAAACAGTTTAGAATTAAAAATCGAAGGATTAGAAAATGACTTCAAAAAAGATTTACAGATTGCCAAGGAGAAAATAGGAAATCATAACAAATGCAAAAAAGAGATCGAATTGCTGAAAGAGACACTGACTCGAAAAGAAATTGAGATAAATGATATCAAAATTGAAATGGAAAGCGTCAGAAAAGAGCTTGAAAATAAAATTGAAAAGACATTAAAAGAAAAAGAAGAAGAACAAGAGAGATATGAAGAAAAAGTAAAGCTGGAAAAAGAATCAATCGTGAATCACGTAAGCACGAAAAAGTAAATTCTCTCTTCACGGTGAATTTATTAGAAACGGGAAAATGTCTCAGCTTATGTATCATAGAATGTTGTATATAACTAACGACGATATTGCATGAAGGAATATATTAATGAAATTGTTTTTATCAAATTTGTCAAAAAGGCAAACTATCTAAATTGCTCTGTTGTTTTCCCTTCCATTTTCTGAAGTTCTTTTCTTTCCAGTTTGAGATGAAAATTATTGGTTTGCAAGAAGAACATGAAAAAGAAATAAATGCTAAAGATGAGAAATTAAAGATGCTGAAAAAGCAAATTGCAGAAGCACTAACAGGAAGCTCGTTGTAAGTTCAGTTTATGCAGCTTCATTTTTATTTTGGTTGTGTAGAGCTAATTCTATTTTGAAACACTTGGACGACGCCATCTTGGATTTGTACGGTGCCTTTACAGTTTTAAACCGTTAGAGTCCTCTTCGGGTAGAAAGCTTGTTTCAAATTCGAATTCAAAATGCAAAAGTTTTAACAAAAGTCTTCAAAACACTTTCTTAATAGAATGAATTAAAAAATGAATTAATTTTTCCTGTGAAGATTTCTTTCATATGAACACAGTTTATAAAAAAAAATTGATTTAAATTGCAGAAATCGTAAGTTACACAGTCTGTTAAAACTGGGCCTATTTTAGCAAAAATAACCTTTAACTGATGAATGATACAGAATGATCAACAACCGACTAAAATGATAAGTTTTCTTGTATCCCATTTAAGTACCAAACTGTTACTTCTTATACGTGTAAATTATCAAAGGTTCAATTCATGTTTTTTAAAATTTTGTAAAGGGAACGTCAGCAACAAATAGAAGAGTTATTGAAAGAGTTGAAACGAGTTTCAGAAGAAGCAGAGACTGTAAAAGCAGCTTTAAGAAACCTTAAAACGAGAGTAAGTTGATCGAATTCACGAATTGTTTGCATGAATTACAGAACACTACATTTATGATATGACAAATAATATGAGTATTAGAACAATAAAATGGTATAATGTTACATCGAATACGGCCTAAACAAGACAAGGACAGCAAAAGTGTACATATAAAGAATAAAATGCAATAAAATGATAATTAAGTGCCCAATCAAGTTGTATAAGTACCCAAATGCAACTGCAAATATTATTGATAGCATAGCAATCGTAATGGGCCAGGAATACTCATGGTTAAAGACTTCAACATTCTAATCCATGTTCGTTTTAATTTTCTGCTGTGAAAAGAATTGCTTCGTTGTGTAAGCAGTTAATTGTTTCTGATCTTGGAAACCGCAGCTTTGCAATCAAGTTTAAAATTCAGGCCTAGGCCAAGACTGGATATTTAATTTAGCCAAACATCACAGTTTTGGTTAATACTTTGTAATTTTTTCTTTCTTTGTAAATTAGTTGGTTGTATGTTTATCGTTGTTTTCAATCGTGTTAGTTTAGTTTAGTTCAATCTAGAAGCAAGTTAGCTGCAAAAAAGTTTACGATGAGGAGAACGAAGAATAAAGACATCTCTCTTGAATTGGCGTTTAAAAATTAATATTTGACAACTAGTTCATTAACTCCAATCCAAGAAGGATGTTTCTATTTGTCATTGTTGCCATTTTAAACTGTATAAAATTAAATACTTGCGTCAGTTTGGCCGAGAATCATAGTGCTCCAAAGAAGCATTGTGATATCAACAATGTTTTTTGCTTTTATTTCAGGGAAGCTGTGCAAAATGTCCATTATATGAAAAGAAATGCAGAGATCTTCAAGAGCAGCTCAAATCGAAAGATACAACTCTAAACGAACTCATGAAAATTTCATCGAAAATGGAGAGACAAATTTCACAACAGGTAAGAGTTACAATTTTTATTTCTTTCGCTGTTTTTTGTGATGTCTGGTCTCTTACTTCCAACAATAATTATGATTTAAATTTCTATTCCATGAAACAACCAGTGTGATAAAAATTAATGATGAATATAATAACAACAATATCTCAACGCGATAAAAACACTTCACCAAATCGTTGCTGTTATAAATGTGTGTCCTGTGGAAAATTAAAAAAAATTAATATCATTTAAGGGTTCCCAGTTTAAATTGCAATGTAACTAAAAAGTATATTTGAAATTGTTGAAAAGTTGTGTTATCTATCAATAATTAAAATTTTTTGATAATTATGATATTTATAGAGCCACAACCTAAAGAGCGAAGTTGTCTTTTAGAACATAATTCCGAACACACAATTTCTTGCAAGCCACTGTGAGATTTCTATGGGTAATCGAACGATGTAGTTCCAATGGAGTCTGGTTGTTGTTTTCTAAATAACTTCGGTGAACCTAAATTTTTGATCACAATAACCAGGGGATTAAAAGCATTAATCATCATTTTTTACTTATTCTTTTCCTCTTAACAGGATGAGCTTTTGGCAATTTGGAACAAAGTCAAAAACGATAACAGAAAGTCGCCCAGGTGATGAAATTCGACATAAAACTTTTTGTCCAATTTTAAGTCTATTTATATATTTTATGACACTGCTATTCACAAAATGCACCCACCATTCGCTTGTATTTATTATTTACTGCTGAACAAAAATCAAGATTTATTAGTAGATTTATGTATCTTTATTTTAAGTTTTTGCTCATAATGGACATGGATAAAATATTAACTTTAATGGGACTCCATAGGGGTGTAGCAGCGTTTATTTTCAGACGACATTGTGGCGGTTTTAGATTATTTTATTTCATTTTATAAACACACAACATTATGTTGATGATTGCACAGGAGCTATGGATATGCTGGCATTAGAATAAATCTCACAAACATATTTTCTTCTCCTGTAAATAAACATGAAAATCGCATGTGATCGTGACAAGAATGAACTCAGTTTTCATTCTGGGTATCAGAAATCTGTTGGTTATACCCTCTAAATATAACAGATCTTACCCACGAAACAAGACTAGGGACTGAAAATTGAGTACCTCTGAACTAAAAGTAGGTTTGTTGTTTCATCTATGGCATAATGATCCCATTCAAATTTCCAATTTTCAAATTTATCACCACCAGAAGTCTAGTGCTAGAAGTGCCATACGTGCTTTTGCCTGTCAATGTTGCACGCTTCTTACAGAAATTCCACCAGGCACCCCTCCTGCATTCCAGAGCAAGGATGAGACAGCATCGCTTCAAGTTCAGCATTTTCCCGAAAGCAATGGGGGCCATTGCTCCCCTCCCCCTGAAGGGCGCCAAGGTGCGCTTTCTTAGGCATTTAAGAATGATCTTGGGTGCGCCATTCCCATACTCTGCATTCTGGTCTGGCAATTCCACTTTGCAATGATGCATGTACTGTTCTTCTGATTAGCATTTGTCTAATCATGCGTCCAATTGCAACGCAATGCGAAAAAGCAATGCGGAGGCGAGGTATATTCTAGCATTCATGGTATTGGCAATAGATGAGAATGCCTAATAGAACTAACCAACTATGAGCAATATGCTCATATCAGCATTCATTATTCCTGCACAAGCCTTAGGCAGCGGATATGTACAAGAATGCCGGCCTAAATGCCAATGGGGAACGGAAGGGTTTAGCATTGTGGAACCCATTCATGCATGCTCCTTATTCGTTCAAAATCTTTTATCATACTTCCTCGCAGTTTATTTATTTTTATTAATCAAATTTTCACATTTATTTCGCAAACTTTGATGTAAACATTTCGACCAATACCGTGCGAAAAACTGCCTGTATTTATTTTGTTTTACAACAATTTACCTTCCCACAAATGCCTGTATGGCATCCCTGTGAGATGGCAGTTTTCTGTTGATTCTTGTGTTACTTGCCGACAGAAAAGGGCGACTTCATGCAGAACTTTGTAGTAATTTCAGCAAGATCGGGGGTGCTTGAGTCAGTCACCCTGTTCCTATCCTAAGTCAAATGGACAAATAGTCAGTAGATCAGCAGGGAAAATTACGAAGACTTGTTTAATGTTGTAACTAGAAAGCTAAGCACTTTTTTAAACCACATCAAAGGGAATAATTTAAGAAAGTTTGATATTTATTTGCCTCAATTTAGTTGCCTTTTCGCGTCATCCAATTTTCCCGTTAGCAACAGGTCATTTTACATATTTGCAGGCGTAGTTTTCGAGGATGCCACGCCCAAACCTCCAAAGACCCTGTCCGGAAAATCCCATCCTCTGGCTCTCGTTACTACATGGCCTACATGTTGAAAATGCAAATGTTTACCAAATTGAAGGCAAAATTGGCGATCAATTTGATTGAAAAGTCGAAAAGGAATCTGAATTGATGCAATTTGATGCCAATTTTGAAAAAGCAGAAAGGCCTTTCTCTGGAATTATCAATTCCACCCCACCTCATCCCCTATCTAGAAAATATCACTCAACACCATTGCATATATCAACATCTTTTTAGTAGAAGTTAAAACGTGAGAAAAATCGCATCTTGAATTTAACGCAATTCAATAAATTTCTATTAAACCTCGAGTTATTCATAAAGCAAGTGTCACATCGTGTTTTTATCGCACTGATGGACAGTCCTAGGCCATTATCTGCCTTAGTGTCTGTTTTGAAATTTTTATATCAAGTAAAAGTTTAATGGGTGGAGAGATTTAAATCCTATTTGTCATCTAAGGGGTGTTGTTCAGGTTGTAAGGATGTGCCCCCGTACCTAGTAGCACCCAAAAATGGAGGCGGGAACGTGAGGTGGTAGCACAAAGCTCTTTTCCCGAAAATGGGGGTGAAGTGTAAAAATTTGCCCCAATTATGGGGAAGAAGAACAAAGTTCTTGTCATGTGAATGTTTAGAAGGTCTATACTGTGCTAGTCTAGGTATTTTGAGTTCATGAAGATGTGCGTTGGTCACAAGATAATGCTGCCAAGGTATTGATCACTATTGTAAATAAGAAAATGCCAGAAAATGACTTTTCCAATGCAGAATTGATACCCAAAAATGGGAAAAGATTGGATAGGAACTATTGCTAGCCGAGGATAGGAAAAAATTCTCGAAAAAATTCAAAACTGGGACGCCTAAAGTTCCTGTCAGAATTATTGGGTACTGCCAGGCCCGCCCCACCCCCAATTATCAATATATAGTCTATCGAACCCAACATGGCTATTTCATCCATGCAAAATATTTCGCATAAAATGTATTATTTTGCTGATCGATGGAACAACTTATGAAAATGTCTTCATGACACACCCTTTCAGTCTCCTGTGACTAAGAAACCCTTCCCCGTTCCTTTGGCGCCTATTTTGATAATCTCACGTTGTTTATTGTTTTTATTCGTGTAAGTAAACCTAACACTTAGTTATGAATAAGCGACATTTGACACAAAAACATCAAACAAAATTGTTAATTATCCGGGGCGTCCCCATTTTGCTTTCAAAGAATGTAAATTTGAATTCCTGTAAAATTTCCGCTGCTCGATTCGCGGTGCGTTTGAGTCCTGCTGGACTTCCGGATAAGTCAAACCGAAGAGAGGGAAGACCACTGCTTACAACCTGCAGTTCTGCTTAACTTCGACCCAAGATCGTCCAGATTTTTAAGATAAAAACATTTAGATGCTGGAAATCGCAAATTAACATCCGTGAAAAATGGCATTGAAAACTTGGCTTTTCATAGCGACTTTTGTTTTCAAAGTCATTGGAAATTGTGGTAAGCTTTTTGAAAATTTACTTTTAGTGCATGTGTAATAGTTTTGTTTGAGTTTTATCAAATATTTCATCACTTTTGACAGATTAATATTAGACTGGTGCAGAACTTCAACATCTGCTGAGAAGAAAACCGGCTTAACTAGTAAAATTTGCAATTGTTATTGTCTTTGTCATCTTTTAATAAAAAATTTCAGAAAAGCTTTGTAAAACATTCCCTATCTTTTATCAATGATGCTGAGTTTAAGTTGCAGAACTTTAATTCCTCAGCCCCCGTCAGAAATTTTTTTTTATTCAATGCACTTCCATCCCAAATTCTACCCACTTCAATAGCAAATTATTTTCGTGATTTATTATTGACAACGAATTATTGCAGTTTTTCGTTCAAGCTATGATATAACGTAAGAAGACCCCCTTAACATATAAGGAAACGAACAATTCCAACATTTGTCAAGGCCTAATGCTAATATTATTTTAATGAAAGTTTTGAGCTGTTGCTCTCTAGCCGTAATTCTTGTCTTATTTAAGGAGGAAACTGCACAAAATTAGCTTAAACCAAATAATTTGAGGATCTTATATTTCAAGAATATCGTTTTTCATCAATGAATGATTTTCCCCTGGTCGTTATATGTTCTCATTTTTAAGGTCAGATTAATGTTCTCACTTGTGCATCAATTTTATTCACATTTACAACCTCGATTGATCTGTTCAAATAAATGAGCTTAGCTTTGCTTTGACCATTTTTTCAAATCGGATGAACTTATGTAAACAATTTCAATGAATGGATTTTGTTGCCACCGTAAAACAGTTCAAATTGATCAATAGAGCGGTTTCTTCTCAAGAGAAAATTATCTAGTCCCTTCGTTGTTTAGGAAGGACCTTGAAACAAGGAGATCACATTTAATGAGGTCCCCAGGGATTATGGGGAACAAGGGAACTTGCCGTTTTTATAGATGGGAATATGGGCCATAAGAAAATCTTTCTGGGGAACTAGGGATCTTTTAATAATATCATGGTGAATTAAGGAGACTTTTCCAGTCAGAAATTTTTCCAGGGAACATGGAATCACAGAACCCCCCTGATGGGCCCCCTTAAATTAATAGAAGAGTCGTCTCAATTTAAGCTGAGTATTTGCTCAATTCGCATCGGAATCACTTGCTAGTTTACTTTCTCAAGCTGCTTAAAAAGATGGAAAATGTCTTTAATCCTGGCTCGGACTTGTTTCAACTCAAAATGCCCTGGATTAGAAATATTCACATTCTCACACACAATCGCTAGTCCTAGTCAAGTAAATTGAAATATAAATGCGATGAAATGGCGTACTTAGTCAGCAACTTGCCATATACCTACCCCTGACCCTCCCCCCTTCCAGGAACGTTACCTTGCTACAAGAGTGTCTTTTTTGTCAACTGTTTTTAAGGGTCTGACCCCCAATCCATTTCATTTAGCTTAATTGTGCCTGATTTCGATTGAAACCGCACATTTGACTGTCCAATTGGATTAGCACTTTTCTTCGGACCACCGCTGAACGTTATGTGAGAATTTTCGTGGTTGCTTAGGCTTTTTCGAGGGCTTCTTGGTCAAATATCCGTTGGTTTTAAGAAATGTGGTATGTAATTGGTGGTCCCACAAGAAAATATTTCAAAGCCCCTTGAGGCGGAGGTAGAGCTGAGCACTTGGGGTTGAAGGCTGGGGGCTGGATTTGAGTAATTCCTTGATGAACAATTTTTGGATTCAACAAGAGCTGGAAAAATTACAGTTTCAATGTTTTTGAAAAAATTTTCTAAACTTAAAACAAATAAAATTGATATGTTTATCAAAATTGCCGCTTTTGCAATCTTAGGACATTTGAAAAGATTACCGGTTAATTTCGGAGTCCTCTTTGGGATTCGTTTCAGAACGAGACTTGACAGCTTTGGTGGGAAATGACATTATGAAATAATACTACATTGTTAATTGTTGGCGAAAAAACACCTCTTAAAACAGATAAAAACCTGTGAATTACATAACGGACAACGACAAGTCTAGTGTAGAGGGGCACCGGTCTCAGCAAATAAGCGGGACTTTTGCTCAAAGGCATTTCGTGTCAACTTTGTATTTGTCTGCTACTTCGTTGATTAATGCTTTCTCTCAGGCCTTTCCTTTCCTTAGATGTTTATCTGTTCCTGCCTTAGGCAAAAATTATTTTGATTGATTACAAGCAGGGGTGTTACTTGATCCTTTTGGGAGGATAAAGGCGTAAAATCGTTCATAGTTCAGAGGGTGAGCAGCCCCTCAAAACCCCCGTCAAATGATGCCACTTGTCCTGCCTAGCCTAAGGTAATGGGTTTGCCAATGTGAATGGACACTTATGTTAAAGAAGAAACCGGTTTCTTGTCTTCAAGAAATTTCCTAATGCAGAAGTTGAACGGTGAATGGATTTGAAACACCCTGTTTTAGTCTCAACATGAGGAAGTATCTCTATTCAAACATGAAAAGAACGAAAGTTTACAATTTGATCTCCTCGTTTTGACTACTAATGATCTTAAAAGTTCAAGCGGTAACGAATAAAAAACCTTTTTCATTTTCAAGTTTCCGTTGCATAAATAGGATTAATTTCTGTAGCCACAATCATTTTAAAAGAATTCATAACTGAACATGTAGCTTTGTAACATGGCATCGATTTTAATGTTTTGGAGCCTCGTACTTGCGTTACAAATATATACTACGTTACAAATATATACTTTTTCAAGTGATATTTTGCCCATATTTTCCTTTTCTTGTCTTTTCTTTATCTTGCTTCTTCTTTATTTTCTTTCTTTTATTTCTTTATTAACTTTTCTACTTTTTATCGTCTATACTTATTGCATTTTCTCATACTTTTTTCCTTTTTCCTCTTACCTTTCCATTTTTCATTGCTGTTCACTTTTTGATTTTCTATTTTTGTTTTCTTTTTTGTTTTCTTTTTGTTTCTTTCATTTTCCCTTGTCGCCTTTCATCTTCTATTATAGTAATATACTCTCCACTACAACCCCCCCCCCCTTTTCTCTCTCAGCCAATTACTAATCATGTCTATTTTCCCTTTCCTTTTCGCTTACCCCCTTCTCCCAGCCTTACTTTGTGTTTTATCCCCTCAACTGCCCAATGCTTTGTTGCTTAAAAGGTGCAATAACCAGGAACGAAAATCTTTGTCTTATTGGCACAATTTTCACCCATACTTTTTTATTGATTTCCAGCAAACGAACAGAATACCCGCAGTTTTTTTGATGATTGTGAACCTGGCGTTCCCATAGTCCAATGCAAAGGAGATCCATGTTTAACATCTGTTTGCCCTGGATATCCAGAGGCGAAATGTCGAACAAATTTATGCGCAAAATGCAAAGCGGAATTCATTCAAGACAATAAAATAGTGGACTGCAGTTAGTAATTTCTTCTACCTACAAAATCTTTATAGGGACTCGCTTAGCTTTGGGAGAGGGCATGTTATATCTTATATCTCATATCCAATATTTTATGTAAAATGATTGAAAGAATCAAAAGGTAAACATGGCCATAGACTGCGGGAGAGCTGCAGGTTAGAGGGAAAATTTAGAAAGGGGCACTCATCATTGCTTGCCATAAAAACTCATGACTTAGCAAATATGATTTGAGGAAAGAAATGAGGGTCGTAAGGGGTCTTATTCCGGAACCATTTGTACCGCTCAACCACCTAAGCCCCCTAAATGCCGAGAGCAAGAGTGCAACCTTCGGGTGTACCCCACTCTGCTCAAGCGTTACTGGACGTGACCCTGAAGCTACATGAGACTAGAACGACTTTAATACTATTCAACTTTAGTTTGCTCTCTTAATTTCTATATTATAATTGCAAATTTTTCTCATTCACTTTTCTCACTTCCTTATACTTTCTTTCCAGGTCGTTCACCCGAATGGTTCGATGACTGTCCACTTGATGTTCCAATTGTCCAATGTGCACGAGATCCCTGCATAGGAAGAGCCTGCAGCATCTACCCACAGGCAAGGTGCAGGACAAACCTTTGTGGTGCTTGTCGGGCTGAGTTTGTTCTAAACAACCGCGTCATCAAATGTGGTAGGATTATTTTTTCCACCCTTCAAACCATAAACCTATTATTTGATTAATTGCTTCCAGCGATATGAATATTTGTAAATTTTTAGCAAAGAATTAAGAGGCCAAACCCCAAATTGGATTTAAGTCAGATTTTTTGGTTCGTTTTTTTTTCTTTTTGTGCATTGTAGGACTGTAGAAAGTTCTTTTAATTTCAGGTTTTGCAGAGTAATGAATAGTAAGACAGTAACCAAATAGAAGAATGAATGAATGAAAAGTGAAAGAAATTGAGTGATAGATTGAATGAATGATCATTTAATTGTTTGATTGCTTGATTTGGCAATCTTTAATCGTGTTTATGATTCTTTGATATGTTGATTGTTCATCTGATTCGATTTGATGAGCGATTTAGACGAATCATTGATTCTTGATTAAATGATTCAGCAACTGATCAACTCAAGTTATGTTTTCCTTCTTCGCAGAGGCTTCTTCAACAAATAGCTGCCCCGCAGACAAACCACCCGTCGCTTGTCTACGGAACCCGTGCCATGATGCCACTTGCGCTGCGCATCCTTCTGCTGTTTGTAAACCGGACTACTGTGGAGGATGCTTTGCAAATTTCTACATCAATGACAAAATAGTAAACTGCGACGCGGAAACTACAGGTAAGGCAATTTTTTGAAATAATATTATTGCATACATACTTTGGGGTCATTCCGCACAGAACAAAGCTGTACCATTATGTTAACTCCAGAAGCGTCGTTGTTGGGGGGGGGGGGGAGGGGGCACGCACGGAGCGTCAAGAGTGTCGGACAATTTCGGAAATTTGAGATCTATGCGGCTTTTAATATTTGCTATTGACTTTGTTGAGTTTTATACAATCATTTACTGGTAATGTAAAGTACATAATTGCTGTTGCAATTCCGATGGAGACACTGATATCCAAATAAGCACGTACGCAGCAAGGGTGACATAGAGTCCAGAGAACGCACCGCTTGGGTTTTTTGGTTACTAACGAAAGAGCTTTGTTATCCTATTTATTGTGCGGGTAGAAAGAAGATTTATAGCCTCAAATTTTTACCTTATCCCCAAGCCTTATTCTAATCCTCATAATGGTTTCTATGTTTTGGTTAGGGCATGAGTTAAGATTTCTTTTTTACTGGCATTTTTTTCTAATCCTGCTGAAGGTCTGTTATTAATCGTGTCATTAACCCAATTGTCATTAACCGTGGCTTATCCTTCTCAATCCATAGTTTCGCCAACCACTCGATGCCCAAATGGTTTACCAGAAGCCAACTGCCTTGTTGACCCATGTCTAGTTGCACGTTGTCACCTGTTCCCTGATGCACCCTGCAAGCCAAACTATTGTGGTGGATGCAATGCTGAATTCTTTCAAGGGGGGGGGAAAGTTGATTGTGGTAAATAATATTTTCTATTTAACGTAAATTTTAGATGCTGATCAATCTACTAATCTTTAGGTCTGATGATTTAAGCCTATCTTTCCTTTCGGATCGATCAATCACTCGATTAATATTGATTGTGTGATTGAGTCAGTGATTGGTTGATTCCTTGAATGACTAATTGGATGATTGATTTACCACTAAATCAATGTTTGATTGATTGATTGATTGATTAATTGATTGATCGATTAATTTATTTATTTATTCATTTATTTATTTATTTATTTATTTGATTCATCTGTTACAATAAATCGCTGGCTGACTCATTGTTTGAAACGCCAGTTGATTTAATTGATTTATCGATCAAAAATGATTTTTATGATAGCTTGATTGATTGCATTTCATATTGATTTGGTGATGTGAAAGTATGAGAAATGACAGAATAACCATGGATTCTTTATATTGACCGCAAGGAATTGCTGTCACGAATCAATGTCATTTAACTGCAGAACACCAACAGCTTAATCTTCGTTGGTTGTGCAAGACACATGTTTGGCCATTTCGCACCATAATTTTCTGCGGCCATGTATTTGCCTTGTTTTATTGCAATTTTTTTCTTGTTCTGTTCAGGATCTGAGGCAGTAGGGCAGCTGGAAGTTCCTTGTGACAAGTCAGCGTTTGGCTGCTGTAAAGATGGAAAGACAACAGCGAAAGATTCGAACAAAGCAGGATGCCCAGGTATGTGGGATAATATTTTTTTTACCACGCGAAAACTGGGAAATTACTCTTTGATATCATGTTTTATTAAAAAGGGATTTTAATTTCCTGTAGTTTTTGAAGTAGAGAAGCCAAATTATTGGTCTCATTGGTCAAACCATAGATGTTAGTTTTAGAGATAAAATCTTTTCATCGAGCCACACATTCCTGTAATTTTTGGTGTTGAATTCTATGTAGGCTTTGGTATTCAGCAGTTAAACTTAATATGATTCTTTGCGATATACTTGTATGTTTAACAAAACTATAGGACTTAATCAATGGCATTGTCTCTCATTTTTCTGCTAAATATTTGAGCATGATTTTTATTAAGGAGGAGATCTGTCGATTATGCAAAACTATGGGGGGCTTAAAACGTCTCATTTTTGAGTTAAATAATTTTATAGGAAATGCCTCCAACTTTTCAATGCTTCTCATGGAATAAAAGCAGTAAGAAACTCGAAGAATTGTTGCAATTTCGTTATATGGGCATGAAGGGACACCCGTGATGACCCAGTCTATGAGTTGCACCTGTAAATAAATGGTTTGTGGTGGCGGGGGGGGGGTTGTCCTCTAAATTAGTTTGAATGCTAAATGCTGGAAAAAGGCAAAGCGTACGACATAGATCTTAGGCCTAAGTACGTAAATTCTATTCTGGCAATTCATAGCGTGAAGTGACGTCCCTGCCTTCTTCTGCCACTAACACACTGCTTTTTGTCTTAATAAGGACGGAGAGAAAAGGCCTATGCGGTAGAATATCTAGTCTCGAAGGTTGTTTTAGTCTGCATTAATTGCCTATGTTCAGCTGTTTTGTGGTTTATCGCTGCAGGTTTTGGTCAGTCGGCAAGACCTGTGAAGCTGTGTGTATGATGTTTTAATAGCATATGGCACAGGATTGGGTGTGAACAGTTTCCTGGCCTCCAGGAGTAGACATCTTCGTAGGGATACAGGGTATATAGAAGTGTGTTATCGGATTTATTTAATCCTCAAATAGTCGGGACAATTCTGGATGGTTGTTTGACTGGGTACTTGTCACCCCCATTTTTTTTATCAATTTTCGATAAGGTTTTCAAAAATGATGCCCAGGTTTTTGAAAAGCTGAATTTCGGCTATTTTTATTGTTGATTTTATTTCTATTTTTTAATGTTTGTTTTATTCCAATATTGCTTAATTCTGAGAATCGTTGTCAAAATAGAATATAGGTCATAAATGGAAGAATCACTGCCACCCACTTGTTTAAACTAACACAACCAAATTCGAGATGGTATTGCGTCTTGTAGTGTACTGATGGTTTGACCGACAAAAATATTTTGAATAGCGCCGTTTTTAGTTTAATAAATTGAATAATGCTAATGTTGCTGGAATATAAACATAAATTTGATGTCCCGGGGTTCGCAAGAAAAAGAATTATTTTTTATACGAACTTTTAAAAAATCCATCCTCCTGAGTTTCTTTTCTTATTTTCAAATTTTGGTATAAAAAGTTTTTTAGCGAGTTTCTCAACATAATACCCTCATTCTTCCTTCTTTATCAACCCCACCCCCCAGTCATGCTCAAATGTTCAATTTAAAGCGGCCTGGTCGACAGTGATGCTTTGCAAGGTGACAAAACTAGACTATTGACAAGATTATAAAAAGCACGGAACTCAATTGGAGGGGCGAGGGGGGAGTAGATATATGTCTTTAATGATCGCAGTGCCAGGAGTATTTTATCATGGTTTACAATTAAAGGGGGAGGAATTCTTATTAAACACCTCAATGGGTGGCATGAAGCAATTTTAATGCTTGATGATACAAGTTTATTATGTTGGAAAACCATGCAAAATATTGCATCATGGTTGGTGAGAGGTTAGTAATGGCGTTTGTGGGTCATCCTTTTAAGAACAGTTGCCTAATGTTTTGAATGCGATCGAGATGTTCAGGAAACCACGAAGAATTGTTTAGGATTAAGGGCATATGAGAAAACCGACAATAGAGAGTTGTCGATTATAAACGGCCTTTGATAAAGTAAAATATGATATGATAGGATAGGATGGGATAGGATAGGATAGGATAGGATAGGATAGGATAGGATAGGATAGGATAGGAAAGGTTAGGATAGGATAGGATAGGATAGGATAGGATAGGATAGGATAGGATAGGATAGGATAGGATAGGATAGGATAGGATAGGATAGGATAGGATAGGTTAGGATAGGTTAGGATAGGATAGAATTAAATTCCAAGCAACGTAATAAATGCAATATATGAAATTATATACCATGCAAAAAGATATATAAGAGTGGGAAAGGGTAAGATAAGAAAAGTTCCAAAACTAGAAAATGTAATGAATAAGGGAGGACATGGTGGGGTATGATAGGTACAATAGGATGATTCTTATAAGAAGGGTAGAAAGGACAAGAAATAAAACGAGAATGGAACAGAACAAAAGGTGTAAGAAACAGATAACTTGTCAAATATAATCTTCAGGTATTCAAAGAAAATTTCTGTTCATATTGTAGGTATATATACAAAATGTGGAGCAGAGCGTAGAAGGGTACTTTTGAGTGACTATAGAAGACGATTTGTTCCAACTTGCAACACAGATGGGACGTACACTTCGATTCAATGCTGGGAATCGACTGGTGTCTGTTGGTGTGTCGATTTGGAAGGAATTGAAGTTGATGGAACTCGACAGATCAATAGAAAGCCACAATGTAAAAGAAATGATGCTGTCCTTGAAGGTTCGTATTTTTGTTCGAGTTAATTGTTGTTGATAAAGTGTTCGATAAGAGGGCAACATTATCAAAGTCAATTACTTGAAGAAAAGGGATGCTTGCTCTTCTTATTGTTGATTTTTCTTTGATAGGTCCATCCGTAACAAATTGTCGTATATCGCCTTTCGGTTGTTGTTCCGATGGCAAATCAGCTGCAACTGGACCTTATAACGAAGGATGCCCAGGTATAGATATCACCTCATCATCATAATCATTATCATCACCACTCATTATTATCATCGCCAATCATCATTATCATCGCCAATCATCATCATCAATCATCAATCAATCAATCAATCAATCAATCAATCAATCAATCAATCAATCAATCACCTTATTAAACAATCAATCAATCAATCAGCCAACCAATCAATCAACCAATCAATCAATCAATCAACCAATCAGTCACCTTATTAAACAATCAAGCAATCAATCATTCGTTCGTCCCTCCTTTTAAACCCTCTTTATATTCGCACAGTAAAGATATCTACCATGTCATTTGACATGTCAAAGATGCATGTGATTGTAGCCTGTGGCATTGAAAATATGTGACATCTTAAAATACCATTTTGAATTTGATTTACAATATTTTGTAATATTTTGTTTGCTGTCAGGCTATTGAAGTGACCTTTGGTCAAGATTGTCATAATTCACCATCATGATTGTGTAAGGATTGCTTGAGAATACATAGCTGTCAGATTGAAGTCTTGAAGACATCAATCTAATGTGCTAAGAATCGGTCTTGAATATTATTAAAATGTAATGACTTACCTACCCCTGACCACCAAGAGACTTTTTAAAATGAAATGACAAAACTAAGTATGCTTTGTTCTAAATTATAAACTTTCTTGCGGTCGTAAAGCTGTTATCGTTAAAATTCTTCAAAGATTCTTCATTTATTTCCTCGAAATAGGAGACCAAATTTGATTCAGTTTAATTTAATCGAAGGTTTTTATCCCTCTCATCTTTCCCAGATTTTACCCAACTACCAAATAAAAGAGCATTTCTTCATTTATTTTTCATAATGAACACTATTTTTATTCTCTTTTTTTATTAGGCGAAGAAGCAGCTTGCTGGAACAGTCAATTTGGATGCTGCCAAGATGGCAGAACATTGGCCGCTGGACCGGACTTTGATGGCTGCCCACGTAAGTTTCATCTTATGCGCCTCCCCCCTCTGATTTCACTATTATTGTTTCCATAAGTGCCTTTTAATTGGAATCCTCATGGCCACCTTCAAAGCGGTCACTTTTGGACGGCTGTGTCCGCTCAAAGTGTCTTTATTACTGGCTGCTTTGTCCTCTGCATCAGGTATCCTGTATAAAATGTGTCCGTAGCAGAAGCTGTCCACTTGAACAATTTTTGCCAAAGTTTTAAGGGTAAGGATGGTAGAAAACTTTTTGGGAGAGGCGATTGCGGATAGTCCAGTTTAATAAACTGGTGACCAATAACGGTACATACTTTTACAATGATTCTGTTTTGTGCCCCTGTGCTATTTTGCCACATCGTAATTTTGCTAAATTTTCAATGCTGAAATAGGTATCTGGCAGTGCAAGGGTAACCCTATCTTTTTCTCCACCAGGGCGGGGGGCAGATCATTACTCTTGAATGGATGTCACTTTATTCATTGTCTCAATTTAATCCCCAGGCCAGCCCACAAAATGCGAGAAACGCAGGCATGAAATTGTAAAAGCAAGTGGCAAGCCGTTAGTTGGTGCTTACATTCCACAATGCAACAAAGCTGGGGAATATGATGAAATTCAATGTCATGGTTCTACGGGATATTGTTGGTGTGTCAATAAGGCAGGTCGGGAGGTGAAAGGAACAAAGCTATTAGGCAGACCAGATTGCAGTGTTATTGTTCGTAAGTAGTACGGAATTCATTTATAAGTAACGGAAATGGGGGGGGGGGGTTTAAGGCTGCTTGGTACGGTTTTTGTGATTAATAAGACCATTAAAGGGAACCTCAGGGATAAATAGTCTCCCTCAGAGTATTGAAAATTTTATTTGGGCCCTCGATGGTCAATTTCCTCCACCCCAAAGTAACAATGATTCTGTTTTCATACCCTTTGAAGCCACTGAAACCATTCGAATCAGAAGTGGCGCCAGCGGGGGGGGGAGCAAACGGGGCTGTAGCCATGCTACTGTTCTATGCCAGTTGACGAATTTTTAACGCAAAAATTGTGTTCTTTTGCTCAGAAAAATACGCCCTGTTCTGTCATATTCATTCTGCCTCTGAATCGAGTAAATCCCCCTCTATTTGACTTATTTGCTAACGAACCTCACTTTTTTTGGGTGATAGTTGTACCTTTGTCTTGAATTGTTGAAAGGAAAGAAACTTTAATTAATATGATTTTCTGTCGATACAATTCCTGAATTTATAAGCCTCGGACAATTTAAAATTACCTGATTAATATTATTTGACTCATTTGTTTATTTCAGCAACTTGTGTTGATTTGCGAAAAGATTGTCAAAGTTATCTTTCGTATTGCACCGTATTTCCAAAGTATATGAAGACGTATTGTGCAAAATCATGCATGCATTGCTGTAAGTTCTTTAAAGCTATTGCATCAACTTTACTTTTGAGTGCCGAACTGCCTGGGGGTAGGAATTGTCCTATGTACAATTACCCTTTGTTGGGATATGTGTGGGAGGGGGTGGGGGCTGGATCACCCCCTATCGATCAATCATTTGATTAATAGGAAAGAAATTCGAACTGGGGTTGCGAAATTTTTTAAATTTTGGTTTGCAAATTGGTCAAGTAAAGACCTTGATCAAAATTTTTAAAGAAAAAATTAGAGCCAAGTAGGCAAACAATAAAATAACCTTAGTAAAGACGTTTCCGACATCCAAATTTTAATCAAATATTCGAAAAAATAAAATTGAAGTTACTGAACGTAAAAACGACTGTGGTTGTTGGAACATGACAAGATGTTGGGCAATTTATCTCTGAATTAAACCAGAACTGGTTGTGATGATTTTTATGACGATCTGAAACCAAATTTCTTCAAATAATTAAAGAGGTAATTTTAAAGCTAGTTAAATAGCTTATTTATGGCAGACCCAGTCACGTGTAGATTGAACAGAAAATTTTATGGTCCAAGTAATCCTTTAGATCATTCCTCGGTCGTCAGTTAAAATTAAATTATAAATTTTTAAATGCTGAAGCTTACGTTTTTATCAAATTTTCTATCAGCTGGTGGTAAAGTTGAAATTGTTACCAGAAAACCAACCTTGGTAAGTTAAATATTTATTATTGATCAGAATTTCTAATCTTTGCTTTTGCATTATGAAATCTTGGTTAAAAATATCTCAAAACACGTATTGTAAGAATCACTTCAAGCCTTTTCTTCTGTTTTGATAAAAACGTGAATTATTTTTAAGCAAACGACAAAAGTAACAACAACATTGGAAAGGAAGGGGAAGAAGTTTGTCACCCAAGCCCCACTAGTTACTATAGTTTCAATACCAAAAGGTATGTATCGAAAAATATTTCGGTATGCTTACCAACAATCCGTGCCAAAATTTATACAAGTATGTTTCAAAGAGTTTTTCAGATTTGAAGGAGAGAGGATTGTAGGAAAACTAATATCATGCTAAATATCTTTTTCATATCATGCTAAATATCTCTGTTTATTTTAATCTAACATTCATACGTGAGCTAACGAATGCATTTGTATATTTGTAGTTGTCACAACTCAACGTCCAACAACCCAAACAGCTAATAATCCAACTACTTCAAAGGAATATGATTGTGGCAGTCAATTTGGTTGCTGCATTGACGGATTAATACCAGCACTTGGGCCTAACTATCTTGGATGCCCTGGTATGTAAAATGTTTATGAACACCTCTTACCGAGACTAAGATGGGGCACGACGGGGAAAAATAAGGACAAAACAATAGCAATATAAAGAAATTAGGCTTTTTGAGACCAGAAGCAGCGATTCCTCCTGCCCCTGCTTTAGGAACCCTTGCTTCAGAAGTTCCTACCGATACTGAGAAGAAACGGCTATCGGTGAAATGATCAGAGTCTGCATCATACTCAAGAGTGTTCCCAGAATTGGTGTAATGTTGTTTTGGATTTTCTCTCCAAGAACTTCTACCCTCAAAGTTAACCAGAGACTCGGAAGTGTAGGTTGATAATCTTGCATTGCACGCTTTCGGAAGTAATTGCCAAGGGGTGGGGGGGGGGGGGCAGATTTCAATCTCCTGTTTAAGGGCTCATGTTTAATATTTTGGATACACACTTTAAAAAATTATGATTTAATGAGTCAAATATTATTTCTTGTAGTTTACAAGTCAATTTGCACAATGCCGGCCGCCTCTGGTAACTGTCGGTTCGCCTTCAAAAGATATTTCTTCAACTCGCAACAAAGAACTTGCGAAGAGTTTTATTATGGAGGATGCGGAGGAAACAAGAACAATTTTAAAACGAAACAGGAATGTGAAAAAATCTGCCGAAAAGGTATTTGATTTCGAATTATCCTTAAAAATACTTTGTCTTCTAAAAGAGGGTGTGCCAGTTGTCCGGAGAGGGGGGTAGTACGTTTACTGGTCTTGGCGTGTCTGCTAGTGCAGTTACTGAATTTAAGTCCATATAAGAAATATCCCGTTAATTCTTTCTGTATTTAGAAGATATGTCTTCCCATAGTTATAAGATGTTGGTCTTTATTTAAGATATTAGGGGCGTAGTGGAAAATTAGCAAAAAATGTGAACTATTAAAGAGCACCTCTTGGTTTAAGTCTTGACATCCAAAGATCCAAAGATAAAACTTTTATTATAGATCCGTGCTTTTTATTGTTACCTCTCTCTATTTACTGGAATTCTAAAAAACTCGATTGTTAATTTGCTATCTATTCCATCATAGATATGACTGAATTAAACCTTCGCATAGATTCTTGATTATTTCCTTTAACTGGCAATATCCAATTGCATGCATCGTAGCTTCTTACTTTTTCCATTTCATCTTCTTTGATGCATTACTTTAAATATGACCGTTCAACAGTTGTTATCATTATTCTTGTTAATCGCACCACTTTCAATTATTTTGTTTTGTTTAATTTTAGCTCTTCCTAAACCCGGAACAATTGAGGTAAAATTTAATTTCTAGTGACATGTCCTTCTGACATCATTTCTGTCATGAACTAGTTTGTGAATATACCCCGATTTATAAGTAATTTTTTAATTTGAAACGTTTCATTATAAATGAAAGAAATATTAATGTATGATAGATATCAAAATATGCACATCAAAAATCACGTGACAATTAGAATTGTTCATCTGATTGGCTAATTGTCTTGACCAATCGCTGCCTCATCTCGTTGGATTCAGTTGTCCAATTTGAAGACTCAATTCTTCTATCTACATAATTCGATCACTTTCAACTGTAAAAATATCCGATAATGTTTGAGTTATTTTACAGCAACATCATTTAACCTAAACATATATTAATTTGATCTGTGTTAATCATCATGATAACTCCTTCGTGCAGGACATTACCACGCAGCAACCAGAGCCAACCACAATTCAAACAACGCCTGCTACCACATCACAGAAGACAACTGCAACAACATCAAAAGCAAGGCCAACAACGGTTCCTACAACCTCAGCTCCGACAACAACAAAAGCAACAACAACAACGAAACCAACAACAACAGCAACAAGACCGACAACTTCACGGCCTATAACAATCCCGACAACAGGTATGTTGATGACCTTCAAATGCTGGATTGAATCCTGGGAACGGTAGCGATTTAAGAAACCTTCCTTATCTTTATGCAACAGGATCTTAATTCAGGATCTTAATTCAGTCTCTTCAATAATCATTACCTTCCATCCCTTTTAGGGTCTGATACCTTTTTTTGATAGAGATGACAGATTTTAACTTGTGAGATTGATTGATCTATTGATTAATTAATTGACTGCCTGATTGATTGATTATTCGATTGGTTGAGTGATTGATTGATTGATTGATTGATTGATTGATTGACTGATTGATTGGCTGATTGTCTGATTGGTTGGCTGATTGTCTGATTGGCTGATTTAGTAATTGACTGACTCGTTGGTTAATTTTTCGATTGATTGGCTGATTGATTGATTTGTTGGTTGGCTGATTTATTGATTGATTGATTGATTGATTGATTGATTGATTGATTGATTGATTGATTGATTGATTGATTGATTGATTGACTCGATTGATTAGCTTTTTCAATTGATAGATTGGCTTACGAACATTTTCAATTCATTTCAGCTCCAAAGATTCCAGAATGTCAGATTCGTCGAAATGTCATTGTTGCATCTTCAAACAGTGATGTGGTGTTTGCCCTTACTAGGCCAGATGTGCAATTGCCAGGGTGCAATGACGAGGGTCATTTTGATAAGATTCAATGCTGGCCTTTTATAAGCAGATGTTGGTGTGTTGATGATGATGGAAATGAGATTGAAAACACAAGAGTAAATTCAAACAGGCCAAACTGCCCGAAACGTTAGTTGCTCCCAATACTCTATCTTTTAATTATCCTTTTTTTCAAAAGATAACATGATGCGATATTTCCTCACAATTCGGACACATACTCATTTTTCTTTTTTTTCTCCAGCGGTTGAAAAATGCAAAAATAAGAGACGAGATGAGTTATGCAATCGGTTTGCAAGTTACAAAGGATATTGCCAAAGACAGAAAAGATATATGAAAAGATTTTGTGCAAAGGCATGCAACTTTTGTGGTATGTTTATGTCTAACTCTGTTATTGTTTCAAGGTCATAGGCTCCTTCAGGGATGTCGATTGAGGGGGAATACCCAATAAAGCAGGTTAACTCCCCTCCCTGGTAATAGTAGCACAGCACCTTATGGCATTTGGTCCTGCTAACGAGGGTCTGTATGTTTTTCCAAGTTTCAGCAGGGTAGTTTCAGGATTATCAAGGGCAAATATGTCTTTACTCTGACACATAACATAAACCAAAGGTCCTACTACCTACCTAGAAATCTACAATTTTGTTATGTTTCTGTATTTATTGAGTGAAAGAAGTTCTTTTTAACTCCCACTTTAACTAATTTGTCCTTCTTAGATTATGAGCCAAAAAAGCCAGGATGTTCAAGTGCATATGGTTGCTGTCCTGACGGTGTCACTCCTGCTGCTGGCCGTGATTTCATGGGATGTCCAGGTTTGTTTCTGTTTAAGTATAAACAAGGTTTGTTTAGTCTCATTAAATTACCTTCATCAAAATCAGTAGAATGGTAGCAAGGAGCTGGTCAATCTTGCCTCGGGCTGCATTGATCGGCTTTTTTGGGCCCGTAAGAGGTAGAAGAGATGAGACCTAAATTTCGTAATATTTAAGGCATTAAAAACTGTATGTTTCGACCAGTGTATTTAGCATCCTGTAAGTAAAAGTAAAGTGGCATTTAGAACATTTCCTCTCCCTCGAAGGATATTCATCCTTGTAGTCAACCCTCCTGAAAGAAAGATAAATCTTGATATACGAGACAGTTACGCAGTTGCAAGCAAGGGGAGCGACTAAAGTCGTAGAGAAAGGAAGAGGTTAGGGTTGCAAATGTGTTAATAGCGAGAAAGGTATACATAAGATATGAGAGAAGATAACATATTTCCAAATTCCTTTTATAGTTTATGATTCTGTGTGTGATATGCAGCCAGTGCCTGGCCCTTGCTATGGATATCTTGAGAAAGTTTTTTACAACACAACATCTGGTAAATGTCAGAAGTTTGTTTATGGCGGTTGCAAAGGAAATCAAAATAATTTCAACACGGAACTAGGATGTAAATTACGCTGTATCAAAGGTAGGTTGCATCCATTTTGTAATAATCTCTATTTTGAATTTGACTGAAGGGAGGCAAATGCAACATGGTAGAGCAATTCACTGCACTTGTTTCAGATGGGTTTTTCTTTTGCAAGAAAGATTGTTTTGTATCACGACAAATCATAAACTTTTATATTTGCACTAGATGAAAAAACAGGCAGCTTGCTCATCCAAATATGTTACAGTCAACTATGCTCTTTCATACGTAAAAAAGTTAAAATGAAAGTTTTTTGTATCTAGTTTATGTATTTTTTTGTTTATTGATTTCTTATAAAAATTTCCTAAAGTCGCCTTCATTTTATTTTAGAAGCAACAAAGACCACCACGAAAGAGGTATTATTGAAGAGAAAATTTTAACATCATGCCATTTTCATTCATATGATTAACCGGATGGTAAGAGTCATTTGGGGTCCCAAGTAGCCCTGCCCCCTCGCCTACATTTGCTCCCTGTCTCCCTCTCCCTTTCTTCCCATTTCTCCTCCTCTCCCCCACTCCCCTGCCCCTATAACTCACCAAATTTACCATTTTTATCTCGCTCGCTACAATGTTCGCCTTCTTTACTTTAGAAACATAACATTTTTTCTCGGCTTCAGCCCTCAATAACTCCTTATTGGCTCAGAAAATACCTTTATTGACACATAACCAAAATTCCGAAAAATTTTTATTTTGTTATTATAGCCAAAAACTGCACCAATCGAAACTACACGTGAACCAACTACACGAGAGCTAACTACACGCGAACCAACTACACGAGAACCAACCACACGTGAACCAACTACACGTGAACCAACTACACGCGAACCAACTACACGAGAACCAACTACACGAGAGCCAACTACACGAGAACCAACCACACGTGAACCAACTACACGTGAACCAACAACACGCGAACCAACTACACGAGAACCAACTACACGTGAACCAACTACACGCGAACCAACTACACGAGAACCAACCACACGTGAACCAACTACACGTGAACCAACAACACGCGAACCAACTACACGAGAACCAACTACACGTGAACCAACTACACGCGAACCAACTACACGAGAGCCAACTACACGCAAGCCAAGTACACGTGAACCAACCACACGTGAACCAACTACACGAGAACCAACTACACGAGAGCCAACTACACGAGAGCCAACTACACGAGAACCCACCACACGTAAACCACCTACACGTGAACCAACAACACGCGAACCAACAACACGCGAACCAACAACACGCGAACCAACTACACGAGAACGAATTACACGCGAACCAACCACACATGGTCTAACAACGTTGCCGCCGCCAGTTTTGATAACTGAGCCTTTTGAAAGGCCAGAACCAACTACACGTGAACCAACAACACGCGAACCAACTACACGAGAACGAACTACACGCGAGCCAACCACACATGATCCAACAACGCTGCCACCACCGGTTTTGATAACTGAACCTTTTGAAAAGCCAGAACCATCTACAGCTGAACCTCTTACAACTGTCGAACCAAAATCTACGCCAACAACTGCTACAGGTACTTTTTTGTCTGTCAAGCGTTGAATTCAATAATTAAAATACCCTGAACTCATTTATTTCTTCTTTTTCTTCCATCTAATAGTTATATTTAAGTTCGGTCCAATGGTTTTCAAATTAGATGTTCAACTTAGCCTCTGGCTAAGGACACCTCGGATAGCTTTTACTATAGTGTGATGTGCAGTTATCACAATTTATTTTGACCAGTTCTTCACCTTACACCATCCCATTTTCATTTACGCATTACCTTTTCAAAGATTGCAGGATGAAACCCTACATTTAGTATATTAAGTAATATTTCCATCTTTTATGAATTTTTGAATATCATTTTATCTAGATCCCGTGGAGGGCGAAACAACTTCAGTACCTGAAATTGGGACAGCTGTTTCTCCTGGAGGACTTGTTTCTATAACAACGACAGAGCCTCAGGTTGAAAGAGAGTCTATGACGCAAGCTCCGGTTATTACTGATGACAAAGATCTTACGACTATTGCCTCTGAATACACATTGGCTGTGACAACTTTGGTACCAACAACTGCACCAAAAACTGCACCAACAACGGGCACACCAGAGGTGCCAACAACTGCACCAAAAACTGCACCGACAACGGGCACACCAGAGGTGCCAACACCAGTACCAAAAACTTCACCAACAACTGCCACACCAGAGGTACCAACAACTGCACCAACAACTGCACCAACAACGGGCACACCAGAGGTGCCAACAACAGTACCAAAAACTTCACCAACAAGAGGCACACCAGAGGTGCCAACAACAGTACCAAAAACTTCACCAACAACTGCCACACCAGAGGTACCAACAACTGCACCAACAACTGCACCAACAACGGGCACACCAGAGGTGCCAACAACTGCACCAACAACTGCACCAACAACTGCACCAACAACTGTGCCAACGACAGGCACACCAGATATGCCAACAACAGTATCAACAACAATAGCACCAGAAGAACCAACAACTCCAGAACGTACTTTTACTTCCAAACCAGTTGTGCCAACAGCAAAAGAAACAACTGCACCAACAACATCTAAACCGAAGGAGGCAACGACATTAGGAACAGAATCTTTAGTGACATCGAAACCAGAAATACAAACAACAAATTCAGAAGTGAAAATTCAAACTACGAAGATGACGTCAACGGTGCCAGTAGAAAAAGTTACGTCAGCACCGACAGCAACTTCTGGTAAGGAGCTTCTGTTCATTTCAGCTTATCTTAGTTCAATTCAAATTTACTAAGTTCAATTCCCCTCATCCAAGTGTAGTTTCCTTCTAATCACTATTGAAATTTTACTCTCTTGATTACCATATACTTTTGTTTAGGAGTAATATGATATATCACCAGGAAACCTTGAAAGCTCGGCCAAACAAAGGCGAGTTTAGGAAGCCCTGAGTTTTCGAACCATGGCCCGGCGTTTTCAGGAGTAAAGTGAAAGTTTAAAGCAAATGTTCTAAAAAGACGCCCACTACCCTCTATGTTAAACACCTCCTTAATATCTGCCATATTAATTAGTTTCAATTCAGGTTTTCAGTATAATTCTATGATATGCGTTTTTTACGGTTTACTGCATCTATTCGATTTGATTGCGGTTTTTTGTGAAATATGATCAGGTTTTTCTCGGTTTTTTACAGAGCCGTTGACAAGGTGCCTTGAAATGCGAAGGACATTCTTGGAACAACTATCAAAATCGAAATCACAAAATACCAGACTATTTATTCCAAACTGTGACCAGGATGGGAAGTTTGAGAGGATCCAATGCTGGAAAATGATTGGCTTGTGTTGGTGTGTGGGACCTCATGATGGGAAAGAGCTGCCGGGATCAAGAACGAATATTTCTTTGGGGAAAAAACCGGACTGCTTCAGAAGTATGACATTTTCTGTCTCTTTTTATTTATAACATGCGTCACAGACCATGAAAGTACTTCTATCGTTGTGAAATTAACAGATTTCTTGTTCCGAAGAATTACTCACCGCCACAATCTTTGTATTGAATTTGATTGGTCCATTTCAAAGTTGCAATGGAACGTGCGATTGTCACATTTTGGTTGGTCCCTTTTATGTGACAATAATGGGTGGTGACAAAAAACTCTGCAAGGCAACTAATATAATAATATCCAGCGATAAATCTTTCTTTTTCAGCTGCGTTTTAGCATATTCCTGAGAACTGCCTATTTATACTTGGTTGATTTATTGAAGTTTTCTTTAATTAGGCCAGCTGACTGTTTGTGAGCGCGAACGAATCGAGGCATTGAAAATTGTTGACAAAGGCAGAGAAAGTGGCGAGCTTATCTTTGCATTTTACATTCCAAAATGTGATAGTGAGGGACGTTTCGAAGAAGTGCAATGTCTATCAAATAACGAAAGATGCTGGTGTGCCGATAGGAAAACAGGAAAAGAAGTTGATGGTGAAGCTATCCCTGGAAATCCAATTTGTGTCAAAAGTAAGTTTTAATCAATTTTTATTAGTCAAGTAAAACTTTAAATATCTCATATTATATCACCAAAATGGCAAATAGCCTGCAATATTCCTTCACAATTCTCACAGCCTATAAACAATGGAGAAATTGATTGATATTGTTGTTTAATTTCATTGAGGTTAAAATAATATAATCCATCGTTCTTAACTATTCATCTTCTGTTTATTGTCCATGCAACCAATACATTTCATGATACGTATCTTTCTTTCACCCTTCGTTTATCTTCCATTTAGAAAAAGAAACTAAATGTCAGAGAGTTAGAAAACTTGCAGAAAAGCTCGCTAAAAATGAATTTGGTGGGTTGGGTGCAAGTGCATTCATTCCATCATGCGAAGAAGACGGTAGTTATTCAAAAACACAATGTTTGGGATCAACTGGTTTTTGTTGGTGTGCTAATGAAAATGGTGAAGAAATTCCTGGAACTAGAACAAGAGGAAAACCAAATTGTGATCGCGGTTCGTCAATTGATTTTACAATCGTTGGTTTGAGCAATGGTTCAAAGTGCAAGCGTTATTAAATGTATGCAAAAGAATAGAAGAATTGGAAATTGAACAAGTGTTTGAAGGAACGAACGTTGAAACCAACAAACGGTGGAAAGAAAGAAAGAAAGAAAGAAAGAAAGAAAGAAAGAAAGAAAGAAAGAAAGAAAGAAAGAAAGAAAGAAAGAAAGAAAGAAAGAAAGAAAGAAAGAAAGAAAGAAAGAAAGAAAGAAAGAAAGAAAAAATTGATTCCAATTGAAGGAGCGAGACACAGATAGAAATGAAAAGCAAAGTGGAACGTTTCGATCACAAGTTTTTTTCAAAGAAATCTAAAAACTCAATATATTGACAAAGTCTTCAAGTTAGGTTTTCCTTTTTGCATCTCTAAAGTTTATTATTTTTTCACTTCTTAGAAGAAAAGCCATTGACAAAATGTGAACTTAAAAGAAAAGAAGCTCTAAAAGATGCTTTAATTGTTGATGGGAAAGTCATACCACCTGAAAAAGTATACGTCCCTATTTGCGAAGCGGATGGAAATTTTTCGGTCATTCAATGTCATCAGTTTAAAGGAGAATGTTGGTGTGTCGATGAAAATGGCGACGAATTGAGTAACACGAGAACGACAGAAGTGAAACCTAAATGCCACAGTATGTCTGATGTTTTTTCATTCTAATTTTAATGTTTTTATTCAAGAAATACAATTTTCATTATGTCAAGACCACACTAAAAAGAAGGAAAACGAACGATTCCTATCATTTCGTTTTTTTTTGTCTTGGCATATATCATTCTTTTATTTTTCTTCAATTCATTTTTCTATTTATCCACTCGTTTCTTGATTACCTTCCTGTGTTTCTGTTTATTTCATTAATTCATTCACTCTTTAGTCGTGACATCGAATTTTAAACCCTCTTACACCTCTTGCTGTAGGACGTTTATCAAAATGCGAGGTACTGAGACAACAGGCGCTGAAAGGGCTCAAGCTTGGGAACGAAGAAGTTATTTCACACCAATTCATACCAAGTTGTGATGAGGATGGAAAGTTCACACAAGTTCAATGCTGGGAAATAGTGAACGAATGTTGGTGTGTGAACGAGAGAGGATTAGAAATATCGCATACTAGGGTTTCTGGAAGGGAACCAAACTGCAAAAAGCGTATGTTTTACATTGATTTTTAGGGGGATTATCTAATGGGAAAATTTATCAAAAAGTTCGCATTTAACGTGAGTTCACACCTTCTTTGGGTTTGCTCGTGACATTTTTGGTCAAGTAAGCTTTTTGTTATTTGAATATTTGAATTCGAATCAATCAATCAATCAATCAAATCAATTATCGCATTTTCTTTAAAACCAATTTTTACTGACCTCTGATCTCTGATCTTCAAATCACGTACAGGTAATTTAACCAAGTGTCAGGAAGACAAAGAGACAGCATCTAAAGAACCAGTCGGCGCATTTGTTCCAGAGTGTGACAAAAATGGTGCATATAGAAAGATCCAATGTCAAGGAGGATATTGCTGGTGTGTTAATGATAATGGGAATGAATTAGAAGAAACAAGAACTGCATTTGGTAATCCAATTTGTGAAAAAGGTACGATTTACGATGAAACATTCTTTGCAGCTTAATGATAACAATAAAGATCTGTTTCGACAGTAATTTTCTTTTACACGATTACAGATGTCACTTCAGAAACTTCCCCTTTCATGCATAAATCTGAAGAATACCACCCCTTTATTCCTTTCTGAACCAATCTCCCCCTTTTTCCATCTATTACTGTGCCCTTTTCCCCTTCCGAGAATAATGACATCATTGTAATTCTCTTATATTTTTGGTCATTAGTCAACCTGACTAAATGTCAGCAAAAGAGAAAAGAAGTTAAAGACCTGACCAGCATGGATGACACGCCAGTAGTTGGTGCTTATGCTCCACAGTGTCATGCTGATGGTAGCTATAAAGACACTCAATGTCATAGCTCTACAGGATACTGTTGGTGTGTTGATAAAGAAGGAAATGAACTGCGTGGCTCTAGATATAGATTCGAAACTCCAGAATGCAGAAGATGTAAGTATAACTTCTAGTCGCTCTATTTCTCAATGATTATAAATATCTAGAGAAAACTGTATAAGAAGAAATTATTCTTCCTTAATTAGCTTAACAATGCTATAAACAGGGTGACATGGCAACCAAATCTGAAATACAAAGGGCTACTTTTGTCAACCTAGCTTTCCATTCATCGGTCAACTTCTGTGGTATACCTGCCATATTGCATCTGCCTCCGTTCTAATGAATTTCAATCCTCGTTTCAGTGTTGGCAAACAAACTATCAACTTGCGAATACAGAAGACGATTTTTGCTTTCAAGACGAAACGACAACAATGATTGGTTCATTCCTGAATGTCACGTGAATGGCTCATATGCCAAACAGCAATGCAATAAAGTAACTGGACATTGTTGGTGTGTAAATGATGAAGGGAAAATGACAAAATGGATTGACAAGGGACAAAATATTGATATTTGTTTTGCAGGTGAATTTTGATTACCCTGAAATTGCTTTATTTCGATAAAAAGTAATAGACAGGCACCATTAAACAATATATTGTACTTAGAATTAGTGCCAGCAGTAATAGGAGGGCAGACAAGATCGATAGAAGATTGTCATCGTCAAAAGCCTTTAACCAATCTGTGGCTCGTAGAAAATCCTTCCAAATTTTCTGACAAGCATCCGGGTTTATCAACAAACAGACTGATGGGGGGAGGGGTGGTCCGCACCAGCTCTGGGTATTAACCTATTTCCCTAATTAAACAACCCTTTTCAGACAAAAACTGTGATATGTATATATCTCTTAATACTTTTCATACATCTGTTTTACATACATTGGTTTTCACATACATTGATTTCATACTTTTATTTTTTTTACAGAGCCAAGAACTGAATGCGAAATTGAAAGAGAATTGGTCCATAATATGGCTTTTATGATTAATAAGAGGTACCCTATCTTACCGCGCGGTGCTTTTTTGCCTTCGTGTAAGGAAGACGGCTCATTTACAGATACCCAATGTCACGAGGGTTATTGTTGGTGTGTTAACAAACGTGGAAAAGAGGTTGTTGACACGAGAAAGAGATTTGAAAAGCCTGATTGTAAACGATGTAAGTAGGCCTTTTTGTTAAGTGTTTTGTACGTCTCTCACTTCAACCTTTTTTTATAACGAAAGGAAATCTTAATTAAGATGATCGATGTTTATTATTAAACGAGTGATCTCAGATTTTTTCATGATGATTCCCGCATAATGATGTAATATAGATAAGTGACTTCCCCACTCCCCCAATTTTTCAAACGACCCAATAAGCTCTCGAACCATTAACCCCTCGAATTAATGTTAAACTTCCAATTTCAATTTTCAGCAAATCTCAGATTAGGGACGACGACAAAAGAGATCATCATTTATGCTTGTTTTCATGAATTTCTTGATTTTATAGCGCGTTCATAAATAAAAAAACAAGTCCAAATGTAACAAAGCCGGAGAAAAACTTAAGATATAAACAGAGTTGAATTAAGACATAATCGATATTAAAATTTTCAACTTAAACGTTTCAGCAAAGTTTTCATTTTCAAAGATAAAAATTCATTATTTTGTAACCATTCATATTTGATATTTTGAATATAGTATTAGCTGGCAATTTCACCAAATGTGAAAGGGAAAGGATTCAAAACTTTAAAGATGGCGGTGAAAATAAAGAAGAGAATTACCTTGCACAATGTACAAATGATGGTGAATATAAAAGATTGCAGTGCAATGATGCAACTGGCCATTGTTGGTGTGTTGATGAAAATGGCAAGATGACTGGTTGGGCAACGAGAAACGAAACAAAACACCCATCTTGTCCTGACCTTTATGGTGAGTTGCAACAATATTTCATCGCATTGATTTGATTGCAATATTTTATAGCATCAAGTATCCCTAAAATGCGTTGGGCTTGCATAGGTCCATATAGTGCAACCACGGCACGTCATTCGGCATTTTGACCCTCGCCTACGAACCAATATATCCCAGAATCTAGTACGCAATTACTTGATATTTGGACGAGTTAGATCAATAAATGGTACAAACTATGTTTATAGATATTTATACCTTATAAGATAATCATTGATAAGTAAATCACCGAATTCAACAGGTGATTGATTCTGTTTAAGTTTTTAAGTGAATCTTTCAAATTTTGGTAAATTTTTCTACAGCAAACCTCACAAAATGCCAACAGCGTCAGAGAAAGATATACAAAAACTCTCTCATTTTGAACAAGAAATACCCCGTATTACCACTTGGCATGCATTTACCAGAATGCAACGAAGACGGCTCATTTAAAAAAACGCAATGCAACGAAGCATACTGCTGGTGTGTAGATGAAAATGGTGATTCTGTTACGCATTCCTTGTCACGACAAGAACGTCCAAACTGTGAAAGGCGTAAGTAATCCATTGATTTTCATTTTTATTATTTTATTTTAAAGATATCTCCTGAAGAGATTCAATAACTTTTTAGTTTTATGTACTGTTTGCAAAAGTCTTAAAATGGAAGATTTCAAGAATTAAAAAATACATTTATACTTATCCCGTTCATCTTTGGTAAAAAGAATGATATTAAACTGTTTTATTTTATATTATTTTTTCATATTTGTTTTTGTCGTTGCTTTTTCAGTTTTGATGCGTAACACAACAAAATGTGAGTTGTTAAGAGATGGTGTACTGGTCGACAGCAGCAACGGTGGAGTTGAAACAAGCTTCATCTTCAACTGTGACAAAAATGGAGCATTTGTTAGCCCCCAATGCAATGTAGACATAAGTAGTTGTTGGTGTGTAAATCAAGATGGCATCACAGTTGATGGAACTATTATGAAGCTTGGAATGCCAAACTGCACAACAAGTAAGGCTTTACAGGAATGACGATTAATTTTTATTGAGATGGATTGAATTAATTGTTGCTTGTTGATCATGATCTTGCGAAAAAGACTTCCCGTTTTAGTGTGATCAGATATGAACTATGTAGATTTCCCTTAAAACAGTGTGAAAGAATCCTATTTTACGTGATACAGAATCTCAATTTCTAAAATCAGAGCATTCTTTCGAGTAGCGAGGAGAAGTAATGGAGTGAAAAATCGGAGGAAGAAAATGGAGTGTGGATTATCCTTGATGTAACAATCTGTGAATTTAGTGTTTATTTATTCCTTGATGAAGGTTTTAATCAAGTGGATTTTGGATCTCACTTACTTAATCTGTAGGCTGATAGGATGTTGAATATTTATTGAATTGCACCCAAAGTTACAAAATGAAAGCACATTTAATGCAAACTTTGAAGAGGTGTGTTTTAACGTAGATTTGTTTGTTTTTATTTCAAGGGCAACTGACAAAATGTCAACAGAGAAGGCAGCAAGTGTTGAGCAAAGGAATCACCGGACAAGACGGCATCACATTCCCATTACCAGGTGCATTTATGCCGGAATGCAAGAAGCATGGAAGCTTTGAAGATATTCAATGTCATGGGTCTGTAGGGGATTGTTGGTGTGTTGATAAAAATGGAATTGAAATGGTGAATACTAGAGGAAAGGACAGAAACTTGAACTGCTCAATAAGTATGTTGTTTTGATATTGTAAATTGAATTGATATTGTAAATTGAATTGCATTTCTCTTGGCAGTGCACATTCGTCAAAGGATTTGAGTAGAAAAACCGATCTGAGAAGAACAAACTATGTCGGTGTTAACATTGAACGCTTTGGATAGGCCATGATTTTGTCGAAAAACTTCATTAAGTGTGGCGCAGATGTTGTTGAAAGTTAAAATATTTTGAATGTTCATGACATCATCATTCTACCGAACTAGTCTTTCAAACATCGTGGCGCACAGTTTTATTAAAATGTATGATGTCCACCCTGTTCTGTCTGTAGAATTTTGCTTATCTTTTAGAAATTCATTTTATATTCACAGAAATTAATACTTTGTGCGAGAAGAAACGCCAGGAAGCTTATAACGAAGCAAATGTTATTGATGGCCGCCATGTTGTTGCTATTGGAGCTTATATCCCACAATGCAATGCAGATGGTGAATTTGAAGAAACCCAGTGTCATGGTTCTACAGGATATTGTTGGTGTGTTGATAAAACCGGACAAAAAATACCTAATACCTCACTTCGTTTCCAAAAACCGCAATGCAAACGACGTAAGGAAGTGTTTTTACTTTGCTCTAGTATAACGTTGTCATCGTCGAGTACCTGAGACGCATGACATTTTGCTGATACAAAACCGACTAATTTTGAGCATAATTAGCACATCACCATCATATCATACCAGTTACCAGTTGAAACCTCGAATATTTATTCAAGCATTTTTTCATTTCTTCAAATGATGCCCGTAAGATTATTGATCGAAATGATTGATTTCAGTTTTAAACTTTTTCCTCACCTCAGTTCTTGCTGGCAATTTCTCAAAATGTGAATTACTGAATTCAATTCAAATTGGAGATGATGGGTCAGGACCACGTCAAGATGCATTTTTGTTTGAATGCAATGCGGATGGCAGTTTCAAACGAAAGCAATGCTATGGATTTTTAAATGAATGTTGGTGTGTTAATGAAAATGGAGCAACAATTGATGGATCAGTAACTAAAGATGGCGAACCAGATTGTTCTAACAGTGAGTGCTCATAACAATACTTCGAACGTATTCTATAAAGCCCGTGCAAATTGATCGAAGCGTTGGTGCCATAAAATTCATATTCTCCTCATATTAAATTCGTTCTTCTTGAAGCAGAGGACTGAATGCAACATTTTTTGCAAAAAAACTATATGCCCGGTAATTGACTAAGAAATAAACAAAAGAGTTGGGTAATTATTCGGGTTGGGGCAGATTGTGATATTTACTTTGTTTCGCTGTCTTAAGTGAAGTCTGAGAGCTTGAATTTTAAGATACAGCTCATAAATTGTGTCATATAGTCGTCATAATAAAATTCTTATAACGACCTAAAGTTGAAAGGAAACGAATATTTCATTTTGTGTTTCAAACGCCTGTCTCATGTGTGTCAGTCCGTCTCACTCGCTTGCAATTATAATTTTATTGTGTATGGCTTTCTTACCATTCCATATCTTACATTAACAATCAATTTTCTTGAAGGAAATAACACAATATGCCAACAGAAGAGACAGGAGGAATTAAACAAGGCTGTTATAATTGGAGGCAGATCAGTAGTCGCTCCAGGAACATACATGCCAACATGCAAAGAAAACGGAGATTTCGAAATTATGCAGTGTCATGGCTCAACGGGATATTGTTGGTGTGTTGATGAGAAAGGAAATCAAATATATAGCATTTCGCATCGAGACAAAGGCCTCCAATGCGAGAGAAGTATGTATTTTATTGCTTTCTTTAGCGTTTAGATTTAGGGCCAGAGGTCTGGGTAGGCCAAAATAGACAGCCAATGGTAAGTCGTTGACACCCATTGCATGTGATCACCTTCTTTATGTAAGGTTACGTTTGACAAAAACCTTGTTATTTACAATTGTTTCAAACCACTAACAGTTTCGTTATAAAGACGATGATATAGCCTTTCATTGAACTATCAAAATACAGTTTCAAGTGGTTTGAGATCAGTTAAGTCTGTAAGTAACCTGGTGTATTATTTTCATGGTAAACGAGCTTGAGTTGATCTGGAAAGCAAACTCAATTTTGACTTACAACCAAAAATGTAAATAAAGCAGCTTCATCTTCCATAAATCACAATTTGATAATGGCTGCTCTTATCCTCAGGCTGGTATTTGACCCTCCCGTATAACGTTGGTATTATTATAGTTGATAACTCACCCTTTCTAGCAAGCAAAATAGGCCACACAAATATTTGCTCGAAAAAGGCCTCGATTTATAGCACTTTATCATGAGCTTAAGCATTGCAATACTTAAGATACATTTTTTCTTTCTGAAGTTGTTGCCCGAAATCTTACAAAATGTGAAAGATATAGAGAAGATCATTATGGTCTGAAAGAGCTACCCCAAGATGCATTTATCCCATCTTGTGATGTTAATGGGAATTTTAAGCCTGTTCAATGCAATGGATTCATCAACGAATGCTGGTGTGTTGATAAACAAGGGAAATACATCGAGGGAAGTGAAGTTGAAGATAACGAGCGACCGGATTGTCCTGTTCATAGTAAGTTTTATTTTGTGTTTTCTGACAACGAAATTTAAGCACTAATCTTAGACGTTAGATGTTTACATAACCTATATTTATCTAAGATATTTCCTGATGAAACTTAATTTAAAATAGTATAATGTCATGTCATGTACATTAGTATGCAATGTAATATTATGTAACAGTTAATGATGTTATTTGATGTAATGAATGTGACGAATGTAATGTACTGTACTGTAATGTAATGTAATGTACTGTAATGGAATGTAATGTAATATGGTATAATATAATATAATATAATATAATATAATATAATATAATATAATATAATATAATATAATATAATATAATATAATATAATATAATGAAATGTAATGTAATGAAACCTTATTTAATATATTATGATATCATGTAATTAAATATTAAATGATATAATAGTACAATTTTGCAACTTAATTAGTCACCTTAATGATGTTTAAAAAAGTTCTGATAATATTCCGATGAAATTTTCGTTTGAAGTTGTATCAAACCAATTCCTATTTAAATATATCACAAATTCCTTTTGTAGGAAATTTCAGCAAATGCCAAGAGGCAAGGCACCGTATTGTCAACAATTCTCCTTTAGTAAATGGTAAACCAGACATTTTACCCCCTGGTCGTTTTATTCCTGAATGTGGGCCAGATGGTGCTTTCAAGGAAGTCCAGTGTCACGAAGGATTTTGCTGGTGCGTCAATGAAAAGGGACATAAGAGAAATGGCACAACCGTAAAATTCAAGGAACCTGATTGTACCAAACGTATGTTTTTAATCACGCGATTGTTGATTGCTAAATTGTAAATTGTTGATGCTTTAAGACTAGTTTTTAGTTTATAATATTTGCAATGTTTTAATTAATTTCATTTTGTATGAAAAGAAACGAAATGCAAACAAATTCTTCTGTTAGTAATAGATTAATAGACGAACAAGGAAATGTGATTTTTAAAAGTTGTTTCATAAGAAATATTGGCTATCAAATATAATAAATTTTTTTAAAATCCGGGTTTCCTAAATCCAAAGGACTCTAAATTTTAGTATCTGAAAATGTATGTCTCCCTGTGAAGATTAATAGTTAAGAACGTATTGCATTTCTTTTTGTAAAATCTTACTTTCATGTATTTTTAGCAAAGCTTACTAGATGCCAGAGGCAGCTGAAAGAAGCCAAATTGAAATCTGATATTCCTGAAGAACAGAGACGTTTTCCTCAAGGAATTTATGCTCCAAATTGTAAAGAGGATGGAAGCTATGCTGCAATGCAATGTGTTGAATTTGATGGTTCTTGCTTCTGCGTCAACGAAGCTGGATCTGAAGTTCCTTATTCAAGATTGAAAGGGCAACATCCAGAATGCGACAGAAGTATGACATCTAATTTTTTTAACTACTTTTGCTTTTGATGTATACATTGATAAGCTGTCTAAGATGCGTAATTTATTTTTCTGGTCCAATTAAAATAAAGTTTTAAACTAATTACAAGATCGAAATTAGGACAAATTTTTGAAGCTGCGCAGACCAAATTCAATTTTTTGTAAAATTTGCCAGAAGCCAACTTTCTTGTTTTTGTTAATTAATGATAAAATTTCTTTGCTTATTTTTTTGTAGTTGTAGCTGGCAACTTTACAAAATGTGAATGGGAGAGGATTCGAGCTTATAATGGACGTGATCCTCCGAAATGCCAAGTCGATGGAAGCTACAAAGAAATACAATGTGATGCGTCTTCAGGGCTCTGTTGGTGTGTCGATAAAAATGGTTTGAAACGAGCTGAGACTGAAACTGAGGAAGGGGAACCTAATTGCAAAGGTAGTGAACTTCTTCATGCTTCGTAATTTACAACAGCTGAGAAAATAAAATTTCTAGTTGTTGGGAGAGTGGGGGAGGTGTCCCAAAGTCATGGTTCTTGCACCTTGCCAAATCTTATGGCAGGGTTGGCACAACTTACTATAGAATGAGCAATGCCTTTATCTATACGAATCATTTACCTTGCAAACGCCATTTATCCGCTGCATTCTGAGGTTTATTTGTAGAAGGGTTGAGTGGTTGACTACCATCTGCTCCACCGTGAATAACATCCTTCTAAAACTGAGAATATTCTTTATCAAGTTTCCTGGTTAATGCCTTAAATTCTCGCAGTATGTCTCAAATTTTTCTTGCAGTTATTGAGAATATCTTGTAAAGAGTGACTTTTGTAAAAAAGGATTTTTCAATAGAACATATTATAACCAACAGATGAACCAATTCCTTTACAAAGAAGACGATCTAAAATTTTTTTTCTTACATTGAATAATAATATATGTTCGATTTTATTAGCAGCCAAACCATTGACAGAATGTCAGAGACAACTCAGAAAAGCGCAGAAACAGGCCGAATCTGTAAATGGCAAACGAATATTTCCTCCTGGATTGTTTGTTCCATCGTGTAACGATGATGGTAGTTTCGCAGCTCTTCAATGTCATGGCTCTACAGGATTTTGTTTTTGTTACGATGGAAAAGGAGTTGAAATCCCCTATACCAGGTTCCGCTTTCAAAAACCAGAATGTGAAAGAAGTATGTTGGAAAATTATTTCATATTTATTCCTTGTAATTTTTATATAAAAACCATGCTTGCAGAGAGTTGAGAATATTTAATTATTATAGAATACTGTTATTTTTTTATTCACCAATTTATACATTAATTTATTCCTTCATTAATGCATTTATTTGTTCATTCATTCATTCAATTATTTACTTTTTTCTTTCATTTTACATATTTTTTCTTCAGCTATTGATTACAGAAATAAACTTTGGCATTTCATTTTCCAGTAAAAAGTGGAAATTTAACAAAATGTGAACTGGGACAAATACAAGGCCAATTGGTGGGTAGCTTTTCTCCAAAATGTGAGACTGATGGTAGATTCAAGCAAGTTCAATGTCATGATTCAACAGGGTATTGTTGGTGTGTTAATGAAAACGGTGAAAAATTACCTGATACAGAGATAAGAGGAGAAAGGCCAATCTGCAACAAGCGTGAGTTTTTTTATTATTTATTTTTGGCGGATTGTTCGACGTACAATGATTAGCTTTCTTGCCTCCTGGCTTTTTGGCCTCCCTTCTTGCTTGCATTATCGTCTCTATTTGTCTGTTTACCTCACTGATTTCTGTTTTGCATGCTTGCTTGCTTGCTCGCTTGCTTGCTTGCTTGCTTGCTTGCCTACTCACGTACTTACTCGCTTACATACTCAGGTTGTCGATAGTCTTTGTACTTGCATTACCAATGACCTGCTTTGTTGAAACTTTCTCTGTTTGGTTTCTGGATTGTCTCCAGATGAATCTGCTTGCCATTTTGCCATAGCTATTCGAATGTTTGCGTCTCCTTTCTCATTCCTTAATTTCTGATACTTATATACACATCTGCATTTGTACCTTTTAGTTGTTTTCAATTTTCAATTTCATCTTTTTTCAGTTACAAAATGTCAGTTACTTGCCAAAGAGGCAAACGCAGGTAGAATCAATGTAAACGGAATAACCGTATTACCTCTTGGAAAATTTGTGCCAAAATGCAATGAAGATGGTTCTTTTGAATTGGTTCAGTGTCATCCATCTACGGGTTACTGCTGGTGTGTTGATGAGAATGGAGGAGAAGTAACGTTTACAAAGACAAGACAGGGAAAACCAGAGTGTAGTAGAAGTAAGTTTTGAATTTTATCGCTTACCATGGGTTTCTTATATTTGATTTTTAACTTCGATCTGGAGAGTTCGATATTTGACGCCTAGGAGTAAGTATGAGGCATGGCTTGTCCGAGTTCGCAGTTAGGTACATTGATTTCCATTGGATTCTGGTAGAAGCTCATAGGCAAGAAAGAAGCAAACATAGCGATTAAATTGACTGGACCCTGTGCAAAACATTGATCACACATATTTTATTTATAAAAGAAAACATAAGGTTACTAGGCCTGAGAATCGAGCCTTTTAGAAATGGCTCGAGCCCAATCAACAGCCTCAACGTCATTGCATTAAAATTTTAATTCAACTCAATTAAATTCCGAATCAATTCAATTCAATGTTTAATTCGATTGTAGTCGTCGTCTCAAACAAACTGACGAAATGTGAACAAGGTTTGAAAGAAGCGACTGAAATAATGAAAAGTGGTGATATTTCATTTGCACCTCGATGCAAGTTAGATGGCTCATTCAACAAATTGCAATGTTGGAATGGTGAATGTTGGTGTGTTGACAAAAATGGCGCTGAGATCAGTGCAACGAAGTCGAATGATAGGCTAAACTGTCCTGAAGGTATTTTGTTGACTCAGCTTGAATTGATTTTTAATTCGCATGTGCAGCTTGTATCTTTCTCCTGTTAAAGATAAATCTTCAAATATGCCTGATGAATTTTCTGATCTCAGATGCAAACGCCCGTTCTATTTCATTCTATTGATTTCATACTCCTTTGGAATACTTTGCTCAATTAACTCTCGATATCTCACCTGATTTACATCTTTTCCCTTGCAGAGACGTTCACTACAACAAACCGTCCTTCAACAGCGGAGACTGTAATCAAGACTCAACCAGACACTGTCGCCCCGACCACGACAGAGCTAGATACGACACCTGAATCTTCTACTGCCCTCGTCACCGGAAAAGCTAAAACAACATCAGAAGCCACGGCTGCAGCTGTCAAATCTACAGCACCTACAACGATACAGGTGATTACCACCATGGATAGGACGCTACCACCTACAAAAGAAGCTCATACTCGTGCAGCAGTAACATCAGAAGCCCCAGTAACCCCAGAAGCGTCTATCACTGCTGCTACAACTGCAGCACCAACGACAATAGAGGTATCTAGTGCTCCTGAAAAGACCTTGCCGCCAACTACAGAGGTGTATACCGTTCCTGCAGATACTGCAGAGCCTCCAATAACCCAAGAGCCTTCCACTGCTGCTGCTACAACCGCAGCACCAACGACAATAGAGGTATCTTCTGCACCTGAAAGGACCTTGCCTCCAACTTCAGAGGTGTATACCGTTCCTGCAGATACTGCAGAGCCTCCAATAACCCAAGAGCCTTCCACTGCTGCTGCTACAACCGCAGCACCAACGACAATAGAGGTATCTTCTGCACCTGAAAGGACCTTGCCTCCAACTTCAGAAGTGTATACCGTTCCTGCAGATACTGCAGAGCCTCCAGTGACCCCTGAGGTCTTTATCGATGCCGTTTCAACGGCTATAGATGCAATTAAGGTTGTTACGGCGACAGAAGCCACCACTGCTGCTGTTGCTACAAATCCACCAATTGAAGAAGCCACCACTGCTGCTGTTGATACAGATGCACCAACTGTAGAAGCAACCACTGCTGCTGTCGCTTCTGACGCACCAACTGTAGAAGCCACCACTGCTGCTGTTGATACAGATGCACCAACTACAGAAGCCACCACTGCTGCTGTTGATACAGATGCACCAACTGTAGAACCCACCACTGCTGCTGTTACTACAGAAGCACCACCTGTAGAAGCCACCACTGCTACTGTTGCTACAGATGCACCAACTGTAGAAGCCACCACTGCTGCTGTTACTACAGAAGCATCAACTGGAGAAGCCACCACTGCTTTTGTTACTACAGATGCACCAACTACAGAAGCCGCCACTGCTGCTGTTACTACAGATGCACAAACTGTAGAAGCCACCACTGCTGCTGTTGCTACTTATGCACCAACTGTAGAACCTACCACTGCTGCTGTTGCTACAGATGCACCAACTGGAGAAGCCACCACTGCTGTTGTTACTACAGATGCACAAACTGTAGAAGCCACCACTGCTGCTGTTGCTACAGATGCACCAACTACAGATACCACCACTGCTGCTGTTACAACAGAAGCACCAACTGTAGAAGCCACCACTGCTGCTGTTGCTACAGATGCACCAACCACAGAAGCCATCACTGCTGCTGTTACTACAGATGCACCAACTACAGAAGCCACCACTGCTGCTGTTACTACAGATGCACAAACTGTAGAAGCCACCACTGCTGCTGTTGCTACAGATGCACCAACTGTAGAATCCACCACTGCTACTGTTACTACGTATGCACCAACTGCAGAACCCACCACTACTGCTGTTACAACAGAAGCACCAACTGTAGAAGCCACCACTGCTGCTGTTGCTACAGATGCACCAACTACAGAAGCCACCACTGCTGCTGTTACTACAGATGCACCAACTACAGATGCCATCACTGCTGCTGTTGCTACAGATGCACCAACTGTAGAAGCCACCACTGCTGCTGTTACTACAGATGCACCAACTGTAGAAGCCACCACTGCTGCTGTTGCTACAGATGCACCAACTACAAAAGCCACCACTGCTGCTGTTACTACAGATGCACCAACTGCAGAAGCCACCACTGCTGCTGTTGCTACTGATGCACCAACTACAGATGCCACCACTGCTGCTGTTACTACAGATGCACCAACCAAAGAAGCCACCACTATTGCTGTAGCTACTGATGCACCAACTGTAGAAGCCACCACTTCTGTTGTTACAACAGAAGCACCAACTGTAGAAGCCATCACTGCTGCTGTTGCTACAGATGCACCAACTACAGAAGCCACCACACGAGGTAAAACTATTGCTGCTACAAAGGTGACAACAGGAGGGCCTAAATTAGCAACAACAAGAAAGCCGTTTGTAGTGACAACCAGCAAGATTGCTACTGAGAAACCAAGCACAGATGAAATAGCAACAACTATTTTTGGAAATGACTCAACCTCAACAATATCAACGGCATTTCACTTTTCAGGTAAGAAATGAACCAAAAAAAATTCTTTGACCTTTTAGAATGCATCGATTTCAATAACAAAAGCCCTACAAAAAAGGTTTCCAGTTCTTGTGAGCCAATTCAAAACCTCGGTTATTTAGAGAACTGAAGATAAGGTGATGTGCAGATTTTTTAAGCATCGAGTATCATACCTATTATTATCACTGATTTGAACAAGCTGAAAACAAAAGCTTAAGGGGTTTTTTAATGCCAACAAAATTGGCTTCATCTATCATGTATAAAACATATTTGCAAACATTTTGCAGAATGATTTTTTCTCAAAACTCTCCATGCTTGGAGCTTTGTTTATTGTTGATCTTGCAACATTTCTGTTTTAACAATGCTGGGTTGCTTGCAGTTGTTATTAACCAGTAACTTCTTAGGGAGATAGCGTATTTAACATGTGGGCTCTCCTGAATTCATACACCTTTGAGGCTTCTTTGCAATAACATCATCAGTTCTATGCCCCCGGGAAATCTGATAGAATGTGTTATTTTAAACTGTAAGCTGCACAAGGACCGGGAGGGAGAATGTTGCTATAATTTGCTTCAATTTCTTTTCAGCTTGCTTCTTGCCCAGAGACCCTGGTCCTTGCAAAGCAGAGCAACTGCGATATCACTACAACAACGATCCGAATGTCAAAGATTGCGTAGGATTCATTTACGGTGGATGTCGTGGCAATGCGAACAACTTCAAGACTGCGGAGGAGTGTGTGAGCCAATGCAGAGACAACATAGGCCTAAAGACGACGCAAAAAACAATGAAAAAAGAGGAAGGGAAAGTAGTGAAAAGAATTCCTGGTTGTAGTGGCAAATATGGATGTTGTGATGATTACGTCACTCCAGCGAAAGGGCCGAATCACGAGGGATGTCCAGGTAAGATTATTTTAATGATTAATGAATAACTCAATGAATTAATGAATCAATCAATCAATCAGTCAATCAAGGAATCACTGAATAGCTGAACCAATTGGTTGAAAAGTGTATGGATCGATAGTTGGCGTGACGATTGAGTAACCGAATGAAAAATATGAAAAAGAAGAAAAACTAAGGATCGCAGAGATAAAAAAAGGGAAGAAGAAGCAATAAAATATTTAAGGTGTCTCTGCTGCTATCCTCACGCCTGCCACCATTTTAAAGTCTTTTTCTCGTCTGTTTTGCTTCGTAGCTTTTCCTGTTTCCATATCACGTTTCATGAACCTTTCTCACTTTTCAAGTTTCATTTTTCAGAATATCAATCAATTTGTGAATACCCCCCAGCAAGGGGTCATTGCAAAGCCTCATTAACCCGCTTCTATTACAACGCACGTCTAAAGATTTGCAATACTTTCATATGGGGTGGCTGCTTTGCCAACAAGAATAATTTTGTCAGTTACGAAGCTTGCATGGAGCGATGCGAGGGTCACGTGCCTGCTCATTTGACAAAAGATGAAGAAGTTGTGCTGCAAACAAAGTTCATTCCAGGTTGTGTTGGAGAATATGGATGCTGTGAAGATGGGGTGTCACCTGCTAAAGGACCCAATCAAGAAGGGTGTCCAGGTATGATGTCGTTTTCAAGTTTGCACCCCAATATGTCGCCCTTTAAACTTAGAATTAGATAATATGTCAACCCAATAAAATAAGGAAGGAATTTAACCATTTTAGCTTCACTGCAAAATTCTCTACTTAAATTAAATTTCTTTGATGTGATCTTCAAAAAGATATATATTTTCTTTAATTACAGTTTATGAATCGATTTGCAACATGCCTGCAGTGAGGGGTTATTGCAAAGATACACGTGTCATTCGGTGGCATTATAATACCGTTTCTGGTCGATGCGATACGTTCAGGTATTCTGGCTGCGGTGGTAATGAGAATAATTTTGATTCTCCAAACCAATGTGCAGAAAAGTGTGAAACAGGTAACAAAAATTTGAAATTTTTTTATATTTCTCTATCTTGATGAGCATTAGACAGCGCCATAACACAACACCGTGCCTAATTCGATATGAAAATTATTTATTATTGGTTATAATCAGGAAATACATTGAAAGAATCAGAGAACCGTTCATTCATTTTTTGCTCATTTTTTGCTCATTTTTTCTCATTTTTTCCTGATTTGTTTGCACATTTTTTGAAGGGGGCCCAAGATGTCAAGATGAGATTCCTGTGCTCTGTGGAGGTTGGAAGAAGAAAGGCTACTGTACGTCAAGATGGAATGAAATGTTTAAATATTGTCAACTCACTTGCGGCTTCTGCAACAAACGGAGGTAGAAGCTGGAGAAATTAGCTGATATTTTGATATACCTCACATTGAATGATCTATCAAAAAGACCAAATAAGCATGATAGTGAATTCGACTGAATTAAAAAGGCAAAACTCTGATTGGTTGCTTCATATGGAAAGACTTCCTTTCAATTGAAAGATATATATGCAAGAGAAGTTTGGAAGACTTAAAACGAGGCTCTTAAGTAATGGCAACCTTCTTTTGGTTCAAGCCAGTACGCAGTTCTGGCTGCTATAACAATGATAAAGATTTAACACAACTATATATTTTGATAAAACCGATAGGCATTCGTAACACATAATATCTTATTTATTCTTAAATTTTCGATTTGAATCAAATCGTTAGGCATTTTTTTGCTCCTAATGATTAAATACTTGCTTAGGCCTAAACTCCTCCTTAGTAGCTAACTGGTTATTGCAGCTTCATAAAAGAATTTAGCATAATATTTGTTCTTATGAGCGCTGAATATAACGCATGTCAGGTATTCAAGGATCAAAGATACAAACTTTTCTCTGAAATGCTTCTTATTCACAGTCTCAAAACATTAGCTAGGCCCTACGTCAACCTTCTCTTGTTCTATTTTTGTCCTTGCGTTTCTTTCAACGCCAAAATTGTTTCAATTAATCGAGGTTGCATGACTGCAAACTCCTTTTAGGTTTTGAAAACATTAATCGTCTACAGGTCGTCTACGCCAAAATGATTCGAAATGTTTAAAAATTTGTTTCTCAATTATTTGTAATCAAAAAAACTTTGCTTTTAGTTGAAAATTTATCCAACTCAGATATCTTCCAAAAGATATTGCGTCTTGATAATTTTGATAGCAAGAACCCAATTTTGTCCAGAACACTTTTGACAATGAGGTCGAAAGAAGGCTTGAATAGTCAGTTTTGATCTGTAGTTAAACAAATTTTCAGTCCAGATTAACGAGATTTATGCAATCAACAAATTTATATCAAGAGCAAACTTGACAAACTGATTATCGTAAAGCATTTTTACACTAATAAAGAGACCTTTTACAACTAGAAAATAAATTTATCATAACTTATCTAATTTATAACCGTTAATTTGCTTTTTTAAGTTGCGATTTATTTTAGATTTTTATTTTTTAAAGAACTTGTATTTTATTGACATAAATTGTATTTTTATATTTAGAGCTTTTTATGAATTTCCAGTTTTCCGTTCAAGGAATTTAGTAGCTATTTTTCTGTACTTCTTTCTTTAAAAAAAAATTGGCCATAAAACATGAGAGCGTTTATCTCCTTGCCTTAAAGATATGATAACTAGAGAAGAGTTTTTCACGGCTTTTGAGCTCAATGGTGGCCACCTGTGTTGGTAAGCATTAGTTCTATTACAATGTTGAACTCTAAAGAGCTGCACAAAATTAACCAATAGCACATTTCTATGTTTCTTAAACAAATATTGCATTCTACAAGAAGATGACCATTCTATTGTTGGGGGGTAAACCACTTTTTCATCCCCGCTCTGAATCTCAAAATTCTCTCAGCCTCCAAATAGTTATTCATAGAGAGGTTGAATAGTAATGGCCAATATTTTCACATGTTCAGAATTGTATAAAGATCCGGCGGCGGACGATGAGGAAAAGGCAATGAAAAAGAAATGCATTTAAGAAAGATTTTATAAAGCTGAATATGGATAGGTATGTTTTGTTTACTGATAGAATGTCACCAAACAGAATATGCATGCACTCAAAAGGACTAGAGAACATGGGAGAGGTGTTTTGGCGCGCTCGAGATTTAACATATTTTTATTTTTATGTTTATTTTTTTATGTGAAAATTGATTTTACTATACGATGAATGGATCCATTAGTACAGCCATTCAGGATTGGCCACTGTCAATACAATAAGAATAGGCCTAGTTTTTATTTTCATCCTCCCATTGGAGACCCTCTTTAAGAAATTAATTTCTAAATTTAGCAGCCACATGAAGTTACAACCTTTTTGTTTTCATTTTTGTTATTGCTATAAAAAGACCAATTGCTACACTGATATGAAGATTTCTATTTTAGTGTAGAGAAAAATGACAGGAGAGTATTAGCACAGTTGAAGGATGAAGTTGGGAATGTGACTGGAGCACCATTTGATCTTCCCACTGATGTGACACCAGAGAAACTTCAGCTTATTTGTAATGCATTTTTGCAGAATGTAAGTGGCACAAATCTTATCTGCATCAAGGCATGGGACCTTTCATTTTGCAAGTCCTTTCATCTTAAAACGAAAGTGTCTAAATAAAATTCTGGAAAGGGTCTTGGAGGATTGTTCTGTTAGATTTCACCTTATGTTTTATACTGGGAATCAATCTAGTTTTGCCCAACTTGGAGGAATCAATTTTAAAAAATGCTGTTGTGACCCCCCTAAATCTTTAAGAATAAGCTGGACCCCCCCCCCCATGATTTCCTCCAGCCTCTACAGGACTTAAGAAACGAAAGGTCCCTCATCAGATCTTTCCATTCTCGCATTTGCAAAGTTTAGCATATTGGTATATATGGATCAAGATTAATACTAAAACCAGATTTATTTTCAATTTTAGGAAGAACCACTGCCTTACACATTTTTCATAAATGAAAAAGAACTTGTTGATAGCATTGACAAATTTTTTGAAAAGGAAGAAATAGAGACAGAAAAGGTTTTAGAAATTGTATATCAGCCACAAGCTGTTTTTAAAGTCAGAGCTGTGACAAGGTGCACTAGTACAATCCCAGGTAAATTATCTTAGTTCAAAAGGTTTCTTTCTATAATAAGACCTTTTTAGTCTTAAATTGATCTACAATGTATGTTTTAGCTAAAAAAGGATACTAAGATACATTTACGAACATGGGCGGCTAGACATTTTTGAGACAATTGCATGGCTGTATATTTTAGGTTCATAATAGCTAAAAGGCATTTACTAGCTTTAAACTTTAAGCATTTACTAGTTCTTGCTTTCAATTTTGCTCCACAATGATATAGATTTTGTTGATAGGTTGTTGCTCAGCTGAAAATAATTGGCAATTCTAAATTATTTTACTCATAATGTCACCAATTTTATCCCTTCTGCAGCCAGTAATACTTTGGCACAAAATGGAATCTCCAGTTCCCTGAGCATCCCATATCATACTCATAAAACCCAGTAGCACACCCTCTCCCTAAATCAGTTTTTGTGACATTTTGCTGTAAACATACTCCTCCAAAAATAGAACATAATTTTTAATACCCCAGGCAGGCTTCATCTCATGCAATAGCAATATCTGAATCATTTTCCTGACAATGAATGCTTCCATATGAGCTATTTTCTCTATTTTACCTAGCTATAGTATTGATACTTATTTGATGTAATTTCTCATTGTTTTAAGGTCATGCAGAGGCAGTCATTTCTATAGGATTCAGTCCAGATGGAAGGTAAGAAAATTAAGTTATGCATTAACTAAATTTTTGCTGTATTTGCTATTTATATACACCCTTGCTTTTTAATGGCCGTTGGAGCTCAAGCTTCCAAAAACAAGGAAAAACATAACCCAGGTCTTATCTCTTAATATTTGAAGATTTTCATATCAAATGCTTTTTGTCAGTTTAAAAGTCTACTTGCAAATTTTCGTAAATCTCCAAATTTTTAAATAAAAGTTGTTGCACATAACCTTCCCTGATTTTCAAGACACCTTGCAAGTGGTTCTGGCGACACAACTGTCAGGTTTTGGGATATAACCACGGAAACACCGCATTTTACATGCAAAGGTAAGCGAGAATAACAATTTGTTTTAGGTTCTGAAAACTGTAAACATTTATTAGTAAAAAATTTCAAACGTCTGCCAGATTCGATGGAAGGATCTTTTTGATATCGCGCTTCTGTCTGCCGTTATGTCGAAGTGAGTTTGTTGGTCACACTGATGCAAAAATGTCCATAAATAAAGCAATGAAAATGACCTGCAATGGGAAATAAGCAAACATTACTGCACTAGGCCTATCAACGGTTAAGTTTACGATTTGGAACTTCCGTGCGCGGCTTACCCTGCCGTTGTAGATCCATACTTCATAACTTGTCGTTGCCATCTTTAAGCTTCTTGCGCACCTTTTTTTCTTGAGATTTTCAGCCCCTATGCCATTCCACACTGCATGAAGCGATAAACACCTCTGCAGTTGAAGAAAAGCTTGGGGGCCTTTGAAATCTCAAGCCTTCCACTTAGCACTGTGAGGTGACGGCGTGGATGCTTGTGGCTTGAGCTCGCGGGCCAATGTTGCTTAGTCTGAGCAGACTAATCAAACGAAGTAAGCACTTTCAAGAGGGTTCATATCGGTGACCATGACAGTAGCCACTTCCAGTCTGCTGCCATAATGATGACAGAGAGACTTTCGATGGCCACCGGAGCTGCCTTGCCTTCAGCTAACTTAGGCCTATTCAGCAGCCATATTTATGCTGCCAGCTCTATTGTTTGACTCAGCCAATCATTTGCGAATCTTAAAATACCAGCCAATCATATCGTTCATTTCTGACAATACACGCTATATTTAGATTCTCGGGCTCGAAGTTGTTGATTGCACCACCTTTGTCATGGATACGGAAATTGACAGTTTGATTGGATAATAATGACGTAGTTTGTATTTTCAGTTCCTTTGTAACAGTTGCGACACAGTGGATTGAATTGAATTTTTCCTGCGCAGTGACGAGACCTATGAAGATTCGGTTACAGTCAGTTTTGATGGGGTTAGGGACAGGTTCTTCATCACTCTCAAGCCGTGCTCCCAAGTGAAATAAGACATATCTTTCCTAAAATAAGTGTAAATATTATTATAGGCCACAAACATTGGATTCTTGCAATGGCATGGTCACCTGATGGGAAAAAGCTTGCCTCTGGATGCAAAAATTGTGAGGTATTATCAGCAAAACATATTTTTCATGCAAAATAATCTCCATTCATTCATTAATCCCTCCCCCCCCTCCCTAAAAACATACTCCCATGTTTTGGTCTCCGATTCCATATTTTGCAACGACAAAAAGAGATCGTTAAAGCACATTTGCAATTTTTGTTTAACTTCTACCTTCTAGATTCTTTTTGTTTTTCTGCAACCACACCTAGACCTGAAAGTGGAGGAGGTCTCATGATCTCAATTTTTGACCTCCTTAGAGAGTAATTTTTCAAAGCAACTCAAAATGCTGGCAAAGTCGTTAAGGAGACTGGTTTACAAAACCCTTGTACATTGGCAAAGGCCCCCCATATGCCCCCTTCCTGTGGATTGCCGGCTAATGCCATTCTTTTCTTAACTTATGGGTTGAGATTTTTGGTTGACATAAACGCTGTTTGTTTGTGATGTTATTTTTAATTTATGAATTTTTTAAATTTTCTTCAATATTGAGCTTGCCTTTTGTAGGTTCGAATATGGGATCCAACTAGTGGAAAACAAATCGGAAAGACACTCACTGGTCATCGGCAATGGATAAATTGGCTCTCTTGGGAACCGCTGAATAGGTAAATGCTGATCAACATCATCATCATCATCATCATCATCATCATCATCGTCATCATCATAATCATCATAATCGTCATCGTCATTATCATCATCATCATCATCATCATCATCGTCATCGTCATCGTCATTATCATATACAACATCTTCATAATAATGATCAAAATTTTTTTTTAAATCTTCATATCATCATCATTCATTAAAATATAATGTATAATATAAAATATGGTTTATAACAGCAAATACTCCAGGCCAAAAAATGCAGACTATAATTGCTAGTAACTTCTGCCTTTTTTATTTAGAAATCCTGAATGCCGTAAGCTTGCGAGTGCATCAAAGGTAATTTCACGCTAATACCATTTGGTCGAAATTTTTTTCACTCTGCTTCTCAAAATATTAGTCAGCTCTGTAGCCTGTTAATCACCAACACAACTTTGCTAACTTGAGCTTTGCTGCCAAACTGTATTACTACGTGACCACGTTCTTCGTTTTAGGATGCAACTATAAAGATATGGGATACATTATTGGGTCAATGTTTGATTTCGTTATCAAGTCATCTTCAGTCGGTCACTTGCATTCGTTGGGGTGGAACTGGTTTGATCTACTCGGCCTCTCAAGACAGAACTATTAAAGTTTGGAGATCAGAAGATGTAAGTGTCTCGATTAAACTTTACCATGCTTTGTAGTAAGCAACTTATTATTAAGCAAATAAGGCTTGTCTTACTTAAAATTACGTGATTTGAGGGCTCAATGATGGCCTTATTAGTAACTACGCTACCGCATTGAGCATCTTAAACAAGTTAGAGGTCAGTAGGCAACGAGAGATTAATGGCAAGCAACTTGTTGGTTCATTAAAGTAACTAGCATCAACTAGACAGCTATGTAACACTGTTGCTAACTTGATTTATTTCACTTTTCAGGGTGTGTTGTGCAGAACGCTTCAAGGCCATGGTCACTGGGTATGTCGCATCGTATTTTTCTGCAAACAAAAATAAAAATTAGGCCTAAACGCTTCTTCGATTTCATCCTTGCATTAATCGATTGTCAGTACTCAGTCTTGAGATTGCCATGAATTTTGTTTTAAGATCTTATGCTCACAGTTGCTTATAACTGCATTTGTACTTCACATGATTGTCTCTATTGTAAACATTGAATTAACTTCAAGTTCCCCTCTTTTAATCTTGTCTTTTAAGCTCTCACCACCCACCCCCGAGGTCGTTTGTTGTAAGACTCTTAGATTTATTTTATGCACTAGGTGAATACAATGGCTTTGAATACAGACTACGCCATAAGAACGGGGGCATTTGAGCCAGAGAAGGGTACAATGCCTGGAGATGATTTATCAGCGTTGACAAGAATAGCACAAGAAAGATACGACAAAGTTAAGGTATATTTATATCTCTAAAGCTCATTCAAGTGATTGGGCTTTATTGATCATATAACTTATGTTTTGTGGATATATTTGAACAGATAAATGAATGAATGAAGGAACGTATAAATGAATGAAAAAATAAGTGAACGATTGATCGAATGAATGATTGCAGGACTTATGCTGACTTCGTTTTACCGAATTTAAATGCTTTTTTCGAGACCGAAAACCTTCAAGAAACCTTTTGAATCGTTTTTACGCGTGGTAGAATTTTTGAATGCTTTTTGACTTTGATTTTAAAAATATTTCTTATTACACAATGTTTGCTTGAAGCCAATCAGTTAGAATTCAAGAATTGTTTACTTTTGTTTTATGTTCTCAGAAAGTCCTATCCTTTCTGTTTTCTTCTGTGATATTTTCATCCCTTTTGCACCAATGCCATATTTCATTGCCACCATTTTTCGTCATCATAATTTTAGGGCGGTGGGCCAGAGAAACTTGTATCTGGTTCAGATGATTTTACTTTATTCCTTTGGGAACCAGAAAATAACAAAAATTCAATTGCAAGAATGACAGGTGAGATATCGATGTAAATAAATCTTTTATTTGTTTGTTTGTATCATAATTTCAAACATTTATGATACAGGCTAAACAGATGCTGACAATACTTGCGAAAACTCAGATCAGCATGACCCAATTCCGCTAAAACATTTCTGGTTAATATTTCTATTTATCCTTGTTTTAAATGCAAATCCTTGACTGCTGAAACTGCACAAAATTGATTTTAGATAGAAGGAAAGGACTTGACTGGAGTAAATATTTTTACGAAATTTAGATAAGTATACAAGCAGAGCAGTTGCAGAATTAAGCTAGAATTTGTGCTCAATATCATAATCTGTATAGCTTCGTAATTTGCCTTTCATTTGCCTCAACATTTGCAAAAAGGAGTGATTTGTCATGCGGATGCGTATGTTGTGTGTTTATCTGGTATTACTCCTGATAAATATTTCGCAACTTTGAAAAAGAGTCTTACTTTACCATTTTTATTTATTTTTCTTCCGTATTTAGGCCATCAAGCACTTATCAATGACGTCAAATTCTCACCAGATGGTCGCATTATTGCGAGCGGTTCTTTTGATAAATCAGTTAAACTATGGGATGGCAAGACAGGAAAGTAAGATCTTAATGTTTAAGACAGCCACAATCTTATTTCCAAGTATAGATTATGATTTAAGATTGTCTGGTTTTTTTGCCAAATTCAAGCCAGCTTTGTCCCATCTATTTGAATGAAAAACACAACGCTCATTAAATACAGAATAATAAAAGAAACGCATTTGTACTGCCGAAAAGAGATTTTTGAATGTCATAAACCTTCCCAGAAATTTTTGCAACAAACACTTTAAAGTATGACTGACGCAAAAAAGGTGGAATTTTGGAAGTAATAGAATTTTAAAATGAAAATTTAGTGACAAAATACGAGGCTGTTTTCAAACAAGAAATGTTTCGTCATTTGAGGGTTTAATAAAACACCCATTAGATATAATTTTAAAAATCTGGTTGATTCATATCCTTTGCACATTTCGGTAATAAGGGGTCACAGAAAAGTTTTGAAAGGGGAAAGGAAAGCGAGGTGGTTCATGTACAAAAATTATTATTATGCAAAAGACATTTTGCTTTTTGTTCAAAAATACTAGTGTTGTTAACACTAAATAAGATACTGCTCTGCTATTAGAAAAGAGTAAATTGTAAAACTGCTTGGGTTAGCAAAGTTTTGGGTAAAGGAAGGTTGTTATGGCTTCTTCATAAATTAATGACATTCATTTTAATGTGTTTCAGATATATTGCATCATTGCGTGGACATGTTCAATCAGTTTATCAGGTGAGAAAGCGACCATGCACTTGTTTTTATCGACTTTTATCAATTTACCATGTCTAGCCCCAACGAGCATTCTCTGTTTCATGCTGCCTTGAAATGAAACCTATAAAATGTCACACGATCAAGGCATAAATGTTAAATGAACTTCTCAATAAGTAAATGGAATCTTGAAGCAAATTTACTAGGGTTGAAGAACTGGTTAAATATTTATAAAATTTGATGCAAACATGTTGGTTGCGGCCGTCAAAAGTGAACAAGAATTCATAAATATTTTAACAAATGAAATGAAAAATTAATGGGTTAAAATGGAAAGAAGATTTTGTCAGCAGATATGATGAAAGAAAGATTAATATTTGATCTTGATAAATCAATTTTTTATAAAGTTGGTTTTCTTTCAAATTTTTTTGACTGATGCTTGAATATTTAATCATACGATTCCAAAATATTATGAAATTGTTTTGAGAGAAGAGAGGCCGACATTTTGTTACTTACGTCAATCCTTTATGATCACATGCACCTGAAATTTTGAGAAACTGGAAAAGTGACCATTTTTGATCAAATTGGAAGCATGTTAATACCACACACAAGCTGGAGAAAAAGTTATGAAACTTATGAAGTGCTGCGTCTTCCAACGCCTTGCCTTGTAGAATTACTGGTGATTATTAACTCGGCAAATTCACCATACCCTCGGCATCACCAAGGGTGTCTTTTGGGCCTTGCTATTCTTCCCACCCCTGTTTCTTTTTTCCTTTATTCTGATGACTATTGCTTCACTGCAATTTCTCAAAATGCTCAGGAAATAAACCAAAACATTCTGTTTTTAGTTATTGTCAACCCTCTCGATTATTAAGTTTTTTTAACACGTTTACGAATTTATTTCCATCATTTAAAGTATATTTTTCTTTTCCATGTTGTCTCGTTGTTCCATGATTTCTTGAGAGATTTTTCTTCGATAAATTTTATTTCAGGTAGCTTGGTCTGCGGACAGTCGGCTTATTTGCAGTGGGAGTGCTGATAGCACGTTAAAGGTAGCTCAAAATCTAATCAAACTCTTTGGTTAATTCTGAGTTAATTGGAAGTTAGATTCAGAGATCAATTAGATTGAAACTTATCTCTCTCTCTCTTTATTTCGTAAAGAAATATAAATTGCGTTTCAAGATATACTACACAGAACAATGCTGCCGAAGCTATAAACTGCCCCCTCTCCCCCACTGTATTTTTCATCCAATACCATGACTAACAGGGATAGATTAGAAAACAATTTATGCGCCTAGTTTTCAGGGTAATTCTACCCCAATCTCTGTTACTGGATAGTTAGAAATTCTAAAATTATTTTTTAATAGGAAGATTTGGATTGTATCTAAATTTTTTGTTTATAGAATTTGAAGATCAGTAACCCACAGTTTTCAGCAATATAATTTGTGTCAATTATCTTCTTGAAAATCAGGTTTTTATTGCCTCTTCTCAGGTTTGGGATGCGAAAACAAGAATGTTGCTTTTTGATCTTCCCGGACATGCTGATGAGGTCAGTCGTTATTTCTTGTAATTTTTGCTAACAAAGCCGTTTCCGAACATGAGCTTTAACCAACCATTCAACTTATTTTACTTACCATTGGTCGTTTACTGGTTAATTTTTGTGATTTGATGTGGTATTAACTGATTTCTATTTGAATAAACATAACCTTGAATTACATTTATAATGAATGAACCGCGGATGCAAAATTGATGAAATTTGCCACCAAATTGTTAATTAATACCTTGAAGTTAATGCAAATTTACCAAGAGTTCGCAATAAAAATGCAGGACATTAAAAATTCAAAAAGGGTTTCGTGATCAAGTTGACAAATATATTTCAAGTTAATAATTGATGTTTAAATTGGTCAAGCTGGTCAAATTATTTTTTGTTGAGAATTTTGGACTCAATTATGGTAAAACAGTCTTTTATATTCTGTCAAATTTTAATGAAGTCTTCTATGCATGAAATGAAATCAAAAACTAAAAAAAATCTGACATAGGGTCGAATAATTAAGTATCGCAACTCTCCTTGAAAGGATTATGCAACATTCATATTTCTAAAGAAGCCTTGTATGCCGGGGGCGAAATACTGACAACATATTTATTTTTTAATCAAAGTTATGGTTCCAATTTTTGCCTTGCCCTATTGCATCGCTCTTTTAAACAGACTATCTTACAACACTTCGTCGCAAGCATTCTACTTAAGATCCGGTGGCGGGCCTGCTACAGTGCCTTTTTATTGTCTCGTTTTATGGATTCCTACTTATGGCATTACAAGGAGGATTTCATTAGCTTACTTTAGGACCCTTAAGGCCCCGTGCTGTCATGTAAGGCCAATATGTTATGTTTTGCGTAGAGTGGCTAATGGTATAGTACATTTTGCAATGCATTTTTTAGAAACCTCTAAATTCTATTTAATCAAATTACACCACACAGTTTAAACGTATTAGGCGATGCCCTTTATTGGTACTTTTGGGGTTGGGGTTGTGTTGGGATTCTAAGCTCTTACGCAACAGAAATTAAGGCAAAAAAACTCAGTTTTGTAAGATTTTAAATCAGACATAATTTAAAGATTGCAAGATATTTACATAAAATAAGTATAAAATCCATTACTCCAATTCTCCTCTATTATTAACCTATATGAAAATTATTTTTACAAATTTTTATCTTAATAACAAAATTTAATGGTGCTTGAAGTAAAAAATATTTAACATGGAAAGTTGATTTAAGCATGGAAGAACTGTGCAATGATGAAATGAAATATGTAAAAAACTGTAAACATTTTGATGTTTGAACTCCATAGAAACTGAGGAATTCAGCGCGTGGTCTCTTAATATTCTTGTTTCATGTAAAATAACGCTAGGCGGTTCTCTACCTACTCAGACTTGATTTCAGATTGATTCTTGTAAGGCTTGGCTTATTTGAAATTACGTCATCCTTATCGCTAGATATTTTGTCGCATCTCCTTCTTAGGATATAAACCCTTCTCAAGTGTAGAGATGATAATAAAAGATAATAATTAAATGTCTTAAATTTTCCAGACAGTATAAATCAAAAATTAAAAACGATAGATCAAAATAGTCGAACTTGTAGTCATGTGCATGTGTTGTAATAACAAGGCGCACTTTGTGTATTGTGTACGAAAAATCAGAAAAATGCATAACCTATGATCTGCGAGTCTTCATCATATTCGAGCAATTTCTTTGATAAACAAGGCTTATAAAGCTTGAGCTGGCTATGGCATTTAATAAATTAAAGTATCAACAACCTTCCTGTGTTCTATTCTCTATATTGATTTGAAAGTAATGAGATTTAAGTCTACTAAAATTAGCGAGAAATCTTCCACAACTAATAAATAAAGTAAAAATTACTAAGAAGGATTTAACACATCCTACAAAAATGAATTTTCCCCCTGGGTGATTAATAGGTATTTTGCGATTGATAAAATAAGCTGCAGAGGATTGTTTAAATCCTTATTTTAAACAAATTTTCCGAAGATTGTTAACATCTAAAATCAATTACTATTTAAAAATTCCCCCTTGATAGGTTTCTTTTTAAACCCTCGTTTTAAAGCCCGTCTCTGAAGCCTCTTTCTAAGTATTTTCTTTCATGGTATTTTTAGAACCGAAGGTAATCTTCTTGATATGAGTATAAGCTGTAATTCTGGACTAGCCTCGATTAACCGCAAGTCAATCTCCAGATCTTAGTTTAGGACAATTTCGGACGGCTTGGAATTTGAATTCCTTTATCCATGATTAGACTGAAGGTTGAAAAAAAAACTCAAAATCCTTTTATTTCTAATATTTTGTTTTGATTCAGCTGTTTGAGAAAAGATTTTCATTTCAAAACGCTTTCAAAACCCTACAATTCATTGCAATAAAAACCCTAGAGTCCAAATTCCACCTTGCAATAAAAACTTCAACACAAAATGCAACCCTTAACAAGGGGGGCTCGCAATGTGTGACTCCTCAAATAGAGCAATAAAGTGACTGTCTGGACACTTTACAATCGATATCCTACCACTTTTAGCCATTTTTGGGAGAGTTCCCAGTTCAGGAGCCTCCTTTGGAATTAATTTAAATATGTCAGGGAGGGAGAAAAGCACCAAAATTCTTCTTCTAAAAATGGGGGCAGAAAACCATGTCGTCTAGCGATGGCGTTTTCAAATTAACTACAGCTAACCTCTTCAATTCCACGAATTGGAAGAAGATGCAGTCTTCAACATAATTGCAACCACGAATAAGCAACCAACAAACCAAAAGTTCACCAGAATGAGGTAAAATTTCCCGCCTCGATATGCCTTTAAATTTACAATCCCAGCATACCATTTGAATCTTTTCGTATTCTGTTGATGGCAGGAGCAATGTTTATTTTCATGTCTTTTAGTTCATCTTGTAGTCTCTCCAAAACTTTATCTGTACTTTCATTCTCGATAGTGCAAAGGAAGCCAAAAGGAATCGGTTGGCCTATTTTGTTGTAAACAAATCTAGCATCTTTGACGCTTCCAAATTGAACGAAAAAATCGCGTAACTCTTTGGATTTGACTGCATCAGGGAAACAACCAACGAACAGTTGGTTTTGATTGTGTGTTTTGTAAATGACTGCTGCGTAATCTTTCTGTTGAAAAATGGCAAAAAAGCAACCTATTAATTTACATGTTGCATTTACTCTTCTTAAGTTTACCCTTTTTAAAAATAGCATCCCTGGAATCGCCAAATTTTGCACCCATTTGCAAGTTGCAACAAATAAGGGAGCTAAAATACGGCAATGAGTTAATTGTCTTTTTAAGTTTATCCCTTTCCATTAGTACTTGGCACCCTTCAATTTAACGATTAACTAAAGATAAAACTTCAGAAGATCAGATGGTGTAATTAACTAACTTATTAAGATGATGCATTGCTAAAGATGAAGGTTATTGTTACATTTAACTTACAAAAAAGAAGTTGTAAGAAAAGAGGAGCATAATGGCTGCATATTCTATGCGTTGAGGGGCACTGCCTTTGAAAACGGTAAGAAAATATCGATGGAAAAATACCAAGAGATATTCGAAGAAGAGAGTTTGGGGTATAGACACATTTTTTGGGTTATGACTAGTTGTTGCCGAATTTAACCCTCCTGACGTAACGGTGACCGATTGAAAAGAGTAATTATGAAGACAATTTTAGCATCTAAAACTCGTCTAACAGCAGTAAAATGTAATCATTGCAAAGGGTCTTTATTAAAATGCCTTTCGATGGGGTTTATTGGCCATTTTTAGGAGGGGTGGGGGCATTCGTTCTTTTCTTTTGGTTATTTGACCTCGAAGTGACCCCGAAGGAGGAGCAAAAGCGGTCTGCACACAGTGTTAAATTTGACCTGATTGGATATTCACGACTTTTCTTTTCAAACGTTGCTAGCGGGGTATAAGAATGGCTCCATTTCATTACCAAACCAGCTTTATCGCTGATTTACATAACTTATTTGTTTGAATACAACCTGTTGAGTGTCCACCCCGCTCTGTTTTTATTTAGGCCCATTCAGTTGTATTTACAAAATGTTCTGGACGTCATGCCTTTGCTCAGTATTCTATCGATTTCTTATTTTAATAATTTATATTCAATTTAAGTTAATTTAAGTTGCGGTTTTCCGTTGCTATCCATCACTAAGACTCAAAAAATTCTTCATTTCGTGAGTAAAATACCAATTTTCTTTTCGCAGAATGTTATTTTGAAATTCAACTTTCTTGGCACGATTTCTAATCGTTTTAGTCATATCTTTCCCATCGAACTGTTATGATTATGCATTTGAAGTTTGAGATATGATTCCAGCGTAAATCTCTCTTTAGTTGAGCCATAAATAGACAAAAATACTTCTTCGCTTATTCAATGCAAATATTTTGGCAATAGCACCTGACTTCCATCGTAATGTATTGAAGTTAGTTGCAGCTATCGTATTTTACTTTGTCTTTCAGAATATTTTAGGTTCAAAATCCTTCAGTTTCAGGTTTAACAGCCTCGAAACTTCCAACAACTTCCCAAAGCTGAATCAGAAATTGGATAGAAATCATTTGCAATTTTGCAAAGAAAGCAATGAATTTATTCCATAACTTCATTGCTAAACTTAGTGCATTTAGATCCGTGAACATTTCTTGAAAGATGCACGATTCAGCGACCTCCAATTTCGATTTTTGCAATGACAAATAAAGATTTTTGCAATCAAAGAACGCTTTGAGTTTCAAATCCATGAACATTAAAAACATTTCAGTCATTATAGACGTTATTAAAAACTCAAAATTGCATCTGCTTGATTTTGAGATCACAAGAATAGGTGCATACAATCAAATGTTTTCATTGAACGAAAAAATTCAAGATCTTAGATGGATATTACGAACTGAACATTAAAGAAGCAAAATATTCTAAGAGTTTGCTTACCATGTTATGAAACTTGTTTTCTTGCTCTGTTGCTACTTTCAACTAAACTGAATTTTTGCTTCTTAAAACTTTTAATTGTTTTTCAAACAACAAATGCTGACATCATACAGAAACCCTTGCCAAATTGCGTCATCAATGTTTTCCCCGAACTGCGCGCCAAGGCTTCCTTCAATTTTGATATCAGCCCACAACCCTTTTTTATTGAACTTGTCCCGTCAACAATTCTTCGAACTCTTGAATAACCTGAGCTTTATAATGAACTCTGTTTATAACCTGTTAAAACTCTAGAATAACTTGTTCTCACATGTGGCGGCGTTCCTCATTTGCATAACAATGGCTCAAGGTGGCCCGTCGTTAAGGTGGTGTGAAAATTCAACAAGTTACATTTCCTGCCCGGTGCATGAATTGAAAAAGTCTTTTGTAACAATCCTCATGGTGCATTTTATCTTAATTATTGTTAATTACTTCTGTGTTTTGTGGGTAAGATAATTCTCCTTCCAATCCTAATCAGGGGCGCTTATCAAGTGCTTGTCTTGTACGATTCATTTTGTCGCATGCAAGTTGTCGGGTAGCTCTGGCTAGATCTGTGGCATGGAAAAAAGGAGGAGAGTAGAAATCAAATATGGAATGAAATGAATTTTTATTTTTTCAGGTTTATGCTGTCGATTGGAGTCCTGATGGGAAGCGAGTTGCTAGCGGTGGGAAAGACAAGGTTTTGAAAATGTCAGTTTTTCAAATTTATTTCAGTTGTTCGTTCAATTTGTATTAATACTACCAGCCTTTTGATCAATCTGTTTTGACATGAATGAGATTTGCCAATCTTCTTTTCTTATTGCAAACTCAATCGGTTTGGAGAGTTTTAAAAGCAAAGCAATGACACGATATTTTGGGAGCGAAATCCGAGTGCGATGTCGTGCCTGATAACAAAAAATCGATATGTTTTATGTTTATCTGCCAAGCTGCACAGTTCAAGTTTAAAAAGTCTATAACAGACTTTAATAATGTTCTAATTTGTATTAACTACTTCAAAAGTTAATCCAGTTTAATTTAATTTTTTGATTTGATTTCAATTTTAGGTGGAGATCATGATTTTACTGAATTTATTGATGAAAAGAATACGCAGATTTCTCTCCGCTGTCAAATTTAAGGATGAATAACCATTATTGTTATATCTAAATAAGGTAAAACGCAAAATAACTGGGTAATACCACCTGGAATACTACAGAGATAATTTCTTTACTAAGAAGAGATGTTTCATATGACTCATAAATTAATTTACTGAATCTGGAACACATTGTCTCTCTGCCGTATTCATCGGAGCGCTGATATAGTAAAAAATTTTTTTATCTTATATTGTTTAAAATCATGTGCACTTTTTTAAAATCATGAGAACAAATTTGAATGAGATTCATGAACCGTTACTCCGTACCTTTATTAGCCTCTTTGCATCATAAGAAAATTGCTCTATGTTTTATCTTTGGAACACATTTGGTTTGAAATAAGCTCATATTCTGCCTAAAAAGTAAGGAATTAGCCTCGCACTTTTCATCAAAATTGGTCACTTTTCAAATGACTCAGTTTTAGCCCAAAAAGTAGGGCTATAGCCTTGCATCTTTCATCAAAATTGACCACTTTTCAGATGACTCATTTTTTTGCCCAAAGAGTAAGGCTTTAGCCTTGCATTTTGCATCAAAATTGGCCACTTTTCAAATGACTCATTTTTTGCTCAAAAAGTAAGGCTATAGCCTTGCATTTTTCATCAAAATTGGCCACTTTTCAAATGACTCATTTTTTGCCCAAAAAGTAAGGCTATAGCCTTGCATTTTTCATCAAAATTGGCCACTTTTCAAATGACTCATTTTTTGCCCAAAAAGTAAGGCTATAGGCTTGCATTTTTCATCAAAATTGGCCACTTTTCAAATGACTCATTTTTTTGCCCAAAAAGTAAGGCTATAGCCTTGCATTTTTCATCAAAATTGGCCACTTTTCAAATGATTCATTTTTTGCCCAAAAAGTAAGGCTATAGCCTTGCATTTTTCATCAAAATTGGCCACTTTTCATTTTTTGCCCAAAAAGTAAGGCTATAGCCCTGCATTTTTCATCAAAATTGGCCACTTTTCAAATGACTCATTTTTTGCTCAAAAAGTAAGGCTATAGCCTTGCATTTTTCATCAAAATTGGCCACTTTTCAAATGACTCATTTTTTGCCCAAAGAGTAAGGCTATAGCCTTGCATTTTTCATCAAAATTGGCCACTTTTCAAATGACTCGTTTTTTTGCCCAAAGAGTAAGGCTATAGCCTTGCATTTTTCATCAAAATTGGCCACTTTTCAAATGACTCATTTTTTGCCCAAAGAGTAAGGCTATAGCCTTGCATTTTTCATCAAAATTGGCCACTTTTCAAATGACTCATTTTTTGCCCAAAAAGTAAGGCTATAGCCTTGCATTTTTCATCAAAATTGGCCACTTTTCAAATGACTCATTTTTTGCCCAAAAAGTAAATCTATAGCCTTGCATTTTTCATCAGAATTGGCCACTTTTCAAATGACTCATTTTTTGCCCAAAAAGTAAGGCTATAGGCTTGCATTTTTCATCAAAATTGGCCCCTTTTCAAATGACTCATTTTTTGCCCAAAAAGTAAGGCTATAGCCTTGCATTTTTCATCAGAATTGGCCACTTTTCAAATGACTCATTTTTTGCCCAAAAAGTAAGGCTATAGGCTTGCATTTTTCATCAAAATTGGCCCCTTTTCAAATGACTCATTTTTTGCCCAAAAAGTAAGGCTATAGGCTTGCATTTTTCATCAAAATTGGCCCCTTTTCAAATGACTCATTTTTTGCCCAAAAAGTAAGGCTATAGCCTTGCATTTTTCATCAAAATTGGCCACTTTTCAAATGACTCATTTTTTGCCCAAAAAGTAAGGCTATAGCCTTGCATTTTTCATCAAAATTGGCCACTTTTCAAATGACTCATTTTTTGCCCAAAAAGTAAGGCTATAGCCTTGCATTTTTCATCAAAATTGGCCACTTTTCAAATGACTCATTTTTTGCCCAAAAAGTAAGGCTATAGCCTTGCATTTTTCATCAAAATTGGCCACTTTTCAAATGACTCATTTTTTGCCCAAAAAGTAAGGCTATAGGCTTCCATTTTTCATCAAAATTGGCCCCTTTTCAAATGACTCATTTTTTGCCCAAAAAGTAAGGCTATAGCCTTGCATTTTTCATCAAAATTGGCCACTTTTCAAATGACTCATTTTTTGCCCAAAAAGTAAGGCTATAGCCTTGCATTTTTCATCAAAATTGGCCACTTTTCAAATGACTCATTTTTTGCCCAAAAAGTAAGGCTATAGCCTTGCATTTTTCATCAAAATTGGCCACTTTTCAAATGACTCATTTTTTGCCCAAAAAGTAAGGCTATAGCCTTGCATTTTTCATCAAAATTGGCCACTTTTCAAATGACTCATTTTTTGCCCAAAAAGAAAGGCTATAGCCTTGCATTTTTCATCAAAATTGGCCACTTTTCAAATGACTCATTTTTTGCCCAAAAAGTAAGGCTATAGCCTTGCATTTTTCATCAAAATTGGCCACTTTTCAAATGACTCATTTTTTGCCCAAAAAGTAAGGCTATAGGCTTGCATTTTTCATCAAAATTGGCCACTTTTCAAATGACTCATTTTTTGCCCAAAAAGTAAGGCTATAGCCTTGCATTTTTCATCAGAATTGGCCACTTTTCAAATGACTCATTTTTTGCCCAAAAAGTAAGGCTATAGGCTTGCATTTTTCATCAAAATTGGCCCCTTTTCAAATGACTCATTTTTTGCCCAAAAAGTAAGGCTATAGCCTTGCATTTTTCATCAAAATTGGCCACTTTTCAAATGACTCATTTTTTGCCCAAAAAGTAAGGCTATAGCCTTGCATTTTTCATCAAAATTGGCCACTTTTCAAATGACTCATTTTTTGCCCAAAAAGTAATGCTATAGCCTTGCATTTTTCATCAAAATTGGCCACTTTTCAAATGACTCATTTTTTGCCCAAAAAGTAAGGCTATAGCCTTGCATTTTTCATCAAAATTGGCCACTTTTCAAATGACTCATTTTTTGCCCAAAAAGTAAGGCTATAGGCTTCCATTTTTCATCAAAATTGGCCCCTTTTCAAATGACTCATTTTTTGCCCAAAAAGTAAGGCTATAGGCTTGCATTTTTCATCAAAATTGGCCACTTTTCAAATGACTCATTTTTTGCCCAAAAAGTAAGGCTATAGCCTTGCATTTTTCATCAGAATTGGCCACTTTTCAAATGACTCATTTTTTGCCCAAAAAGTAAGGCTATAGGCTTGCATTTTTCATCAAAATTGGCCCCTTTTCAAATGACTCATTTTTTGCCCAAAAAGTAAGGCTATAGCCTTGCATTTTTCATCAAAATTGGCCACTTTTCAAATGACTCATTTTTTGCCCAAAAAGTAAGGCTATAGCCTTGCATTTTTCATCAAAATTGGCCACTTTTCAAATGACTCATTTTTTGCCCAAAAAGTAAGGCTATAGCCTTGCATTTTTCATCAAAATTGGCCATTTTTCAAATGACTCATTTTTTGCCCAAAAAGTAAGGCTATAGCCTTGCATTTTTCATCAAAATTGGCCACTTTTCAAATGACTCATTTTTTGCCCAAAAAGTAAGGCTATAGGCTTCCATTTTTCATCAAAATTGGCCCCTTTTCAAATGACTCATTTTTTGCCCAAAAAGTAAGGCTATAGCCCTGCATTTTTCATCAAAATTGGCCACTTTTCAAATGACTCATTTTTTGCCCCAAAAGTAAGGCTATAGCCTTGCATTTTTCATCAAAATTGGCCACTTTTCAAATGACTCATTTTTTGCCCAAAAAGTAAGGCTATAGCCTTGCATTTTTCATCAAAATTGGCCACTTTTCAAATGACTCATTTTTTGCCCAAAAAGTAAGGCTATAGCCTTGCATTTTTCATCAAAATTGGCCACTTTTCAAATGACTCATTTTTTGCCCAAAAAGTAAGGCTATAGCCTTGCATTTTTCATCAAAATTGGCCACTTTTCAAATGACTCATTTTTTGCCCAAAAAGTAAGGCTATAGGCTTCCATTTTTCATCAAAATTGGCCCCTTTTCAAATGACTCATTTTTTGCCCAAAAAGTAAGGCTATAGCCTTGCATTTTTCATCAAAATTGGCCACTTTTCAAATGACTCATTTTTTGCCCAAAAAGTAAGGCTATAGCCTTGCATTTTTCATCAAAATTGGCCACTTTTCAAATGACTCATTTTTTGCCCAAAAAGTAAGGCTATAGGCTTCCATTTTTCATCAAAATTGGCCCCTTTTCAAATGACTCATTTTTTGCCCAAAAAGTAAGGCTATAGCCTTGCATTTTTCATCAAAATTGGCCACTTTTCAAATGACTCATTTTTTGCCCCAAAAGTAAGGCTATAGCCTTGCATTTTTCATCAAAATTGGCCACTTTTCAAATGACTCATGTTTTGCCCAAAAAGTAAGGCTATAGCCTTGCATTTTCATCAAAATTGGTCACTTTTCAAATGACTCATTTTTTGCTCAAAAAGTAAGGCTATAGCCTTGCATTTTTCATCAAAATTGGCCACTTTTCAAATGACTCATTTTTTGCTCAAAAAGTAAGGCTATAGCCTTGCATTTTTCATCAAAATTGGCCACTTTTCAAATGACTCATTTTTTTGCCCAAAGAGTAAGGCTATAGCCTTGCAGTTTTCATCAAAATTGGCCACTTTTCAAATGACTCATTTTTTGCCCAAAAAGTAAGGCTATAGCCTTGCAGTTTTCATCAAAATTGGCCACTTTTGAAATGACTCATTTTTTGCCCAAAAAGTAAGGCTATAGCCTTGCATCTTTCATCAAAATTGGCCACTTCTCAAATGACTCATTTTTTGCCCAAAAAGTAAGGCTATAGCCTTGCATTTTTCATCAAAATTGGCCACTTTTCAAATGACTCATTTTTTGCCCAAAAAGTAAGGCTATAGCCTTGCATTTTTCATCAAAATTGGCCCCTTTTCAAATGACTCATTTTTTGCCCAAAAAGTAAGGCTATAGCCTTGCATTTTTCATCAAAATTGGCCACTTTTCAAATGACTCATTTTTTGCCCCAAAAGTAAGGCTATAGCCTTGCATTTTTCATCAAAATTGGCCACTTTTCAAATGACTCATGTTTTGCCCAAAAAGTAAGGCTATAGCCTTGCATTTTTCATCAAAATTGGTCACTTTTCAAATGACTCATTTTTTGCTCAAAAAGTAAGGCTATAGCCTTGCATTTTTCATCAAAATTGGCCACTTTTCAAATGACTCATTTTTTGCTCAAAAAGTAAGGCTATAGCCTTGCATTTTTCATCAAAATTGGCCACTTTTCAAATGACTCATTTTTTTGCCCAAAGAGTAAGGCTATAGCCTTGCAGTTTTCATCAAAATTGGCCACTTTTCAAATGACTCATTTTTTGCCCAAAAAGTAAGGCTATAGCCTTGCAGTTTTCATCAAAATTGGCCACTTTTGAAATGACTCATTTTTTGCCCAAAAAGTAAGGCTATAGCCTTGCATTTTTCATCAAAATTGGTCACTGAAATGTTGGGAATTATGCTCTTTTGTATCATCTTTAGCTATGGAGTGAGAAAATATTTCAGAGAAAAGTCAGTTTAAAGGGCTGAAATATGAAATATCTAATAACAACAATAATGGAGAAAATAATACTCGTCAAATTTTCTTTGATTTGTGTAATTTATGATCCATTTCATCCAAAACCAATCAAAGTATAAAAGTGGAGAACCAAAAGATGAAGAAAATATATCATTTGAGATATGATCAATTCAAAATGATGAACAGTATGAATGACTGCCTACTTGTTTTAGCAATGTTATTCATTCATTTCTTATTTGATGCAAGAGTGTAAATGAGGACAAAAGGAAGTCCTTTTTAACTATGCTTAGAGTGCATTTAATTTTGTGTAATTTTATGGTTTTACAGCAAGAAACATTTACAAAGCTACGATATTTACAGACTATTTCCTTTTATGAAGATATCTTAACCATTTTTAGCTTACTTACAACGTATTACCCTTAATTACTTATTTTCATAGCTTTTTACATTCTACTAAACACATGATTTACATGAAATTTGTACAAAGTTAAAAAGTCCCAATCACTTTGTTCCAACAAGCTCAAAAAGTATGATGCAAAAACAGCAACACGATGAAACAAAATAACTAAAATAAACAAATTACTGAATGTTGTTGAATTTATTTCGCAATTATCAGGCATTTCCCAACTTGATTTCAAAACAAATGCAATTGATGGAATTTGGAGTTTGGCATTGGCATTGGCAATCACAAATGTCTCCGCACTGCAAGACAAAAGAACAAGCAATCACAACACTTTGGGGATAGGTATCTCTATGTTATAAGGATCATTAAGTAATGGAAATCACCAGTAAAAGGGGCAAACTACCTGGACCCATTAATGAATTCTTACAACTGTTTATTCACCCAAATGAATGCATCTTTCTTGTCATTACTCTAAATAAACCTACATACAAAGGCATTATATTAGTGCATATAATTTGAATTGTATTATATTTGAGTACCTACTTTGTGATTTTGCTCAACAACTAATAACTTATTAGCATCAATTATTGTACGCATTTTGCAGAGAGTACATCAGGCAACAAGGATTCATTCTTACAATTCCTCACTTTATAGTTCATGCACTTCAACCAAAAGGAATAATTTAAAAAAAAGGTTTCTTAATTGCTCACCCCACATTCTGGCCCCTGACAATCTTCAAAGCATTTTCCACCAGGTTCAGCACTCATGCAACAACAGAATGTTTGGTCACACCATTCTCTTGAAGGGCAGACGTTATCTAGGACAGTTTTCTTGTTTGGGCATTGGCAATTGCATGATTCTGCACAACTATGCAGACAACCTCCTTCTCCACCACAAGAACAGCTGCAAATGCAACACTCGGTCATCCAGGAAGGAAACAGGTCTTTCCCTTTGGCCTTATTAAAACACAAATAGATTGATAAGTGGAAGGTGGTTGCTACACTTATCATAAGGAATTTCTGAGTGAATAATTAGGGGCAAAGGAGTAGAATGTTTAACTTAACATTAATATGCAGTTGGAACCAACAAAGAATCTTAGCTATCTTTACTGTTTGAGCAAAGATTATTGACAAAACTAATACAATCTAAATATTAAGTATTGAATCATTTAATAAGTATTAAGGTCAATTAAAAGGAGGTTTTTGTGTCACCAAGGAACATCAAAATATATGAATCATGATGAATTACTTCAAATACTTCCTAACAGTACCCACAGGGATTTCTTCTGCCATTTTTTTGATTAAACAAGTGTAAAAATGTCATGTTTATGTCCCTTGCTTCAGAACAGTTGATTGAAAGAGGTAAATTTGCTTCATACTTACCAGCAAACATTGCCGGATGATAAGAATGATGCCAAATATAAGCAGGTATCCACCAATTGCCAAAGCAACAATACCAACGACAGGAAATGAATCATTGGATGTAGTCACTGCAGGCTTTGGCTGAAGGAAGCAAACATTATTTCAATGAACATCCACAAATGCAGCAGGAGGGATTTGATACAATTTAAACTGCTTCAATTCATATTTTAAAAAAGGGTGTGAGGGAAGAAAAGGGCATCTAAATGAATGGCTTTTAAAGCAACCTTTTCAAAGCAGCTTTTGCTAAAGTTCTTAGGATGTTGAACACAATTCAGATTCCCTTCAAACGTGAAATTTAAGAAACCTGACTGTATTGCCAGCAAATAACTAATGAAAGTTTATTTTTCTTTTCAAAATGGGCCGTTTTCCACTTTCTTGCAACAAAGACAATGTACTCAAATCACAATGGAAATTTCACAAATCAGTCAGTAGTGTGTGGTTCAAAGTTTTATCGGGTTTCTTAGCCGCCAATGACAGGGGAAAATGAAGGTGGGTCAATTCTTTTGGGCTTATTATCTAGGGCCATTTTGGCACATCAAAGTACGTTTGGACATTGATTTAAACTCCAAAGCAACATACAAGTTTTGGGAACTTACAGTCAATGTTGGCGCCATTATTTTCACGTCTTCTTCATCAGCTAATGTTTAAACACTCTTTTTTATTTTATTAGTCATTTTTTCATTTCTTGCATGAATGTAACTTTTCTACTCTCTCTGCATCTGTCTTTTGCTCGTTGTCTCACTCACCACCTCACAAGCAGCATTGTTCTCACAGAGGGCCTACAGTTTTACATCTTCACCTTGCTCAAAACTTCTTAAAGCTTATTTCTCACTATAACTTCGTCAAAACTGACAAATCTTTACCTTATCTTAAATGTTGAAGAAAATTAAAATCAAACAAATATTTAATATTTTTATATTTTTATCAATTATTCTAACTGACATTTGCTGATTCTAGCAACTTGGAAACCAACCTTGTACTGATAGCGAGGCCAAACAATAAGGTCGTCTTCTGGTTAATAATAATAATAATAACAATCTATGCATTTACCCATTATGGCCACAACCCCTGTGCTGGCTCCGCCGCTGACCGCCGAAGCTTCAAGCGCCTCTGACTCGCCCCACATTTTCAACCCAGGGATCATAAAAACCTGCTCAAAAAACCGGATTAAACATTAACAACACACAGAATAAGATCAATATTTCATTTGACAACGATCCAAATTTCTAAACTATGACGTTTTTTGTTTGTTTATTTTTCAGTGCTTGACGTAATCATAAACTGTTAGTGGGAGGGGCAACCTGCACGAGTTTAGTGTGTGACGTCATTGCAGTAGCGTAACCAGGGAATGTAATAAATATTTGATGTAGTTACAAGGCCTGGTAAATCCTTGTTTCCAGCTTGGACGACAAACTTTAAACTTACCAGTTATATGTATATCTTAGTAAGGAAAGGAAAATGTCTATAAGGCTAAAAACAATTTGCCAGAAAATCAAATTGTGTTGGACTTAAAAATTGGTAACCAAATAAAAAAAGGAAAAATGTCCCTATGGAATCAAAATATTGTCAATTTAAATTTCCCATAGAACAAATCTGGTTGTACACACTTTGTAGTGAGAGAGTTTCTGTGTAATGAATTCAAATGATTCAGCTCTGAAAAACCAGAGATAGAAGCGAAATTAAAAGATGAAATCATTCATAATTTATTTACCATTTTTTTTATTCAAAAAGATAATTTATTTTATGAAACGAATGAAGCAGTCATTGGCACCCTGCTTTAATTTTCTTCTCTGGCATACTTGATACAACCTGAAAGCAGGAAATTAAAATCATTGAATTTAGGCTTAATTAAAATGCCTTTAAAATAATTTAGAAGTGATGGTCGATTTTAAGAATATTTTTTTCACTAAGTTTATAATTAGAAAGTCGTACAAACAGTACAAACACGAATTCTTAAATAATTGTAAACAGAGCTGATGGAAAACCACTGGAAAATCTCTTGCAATCGCCCTTAGTTCCCCCTCCCATACCACAGAACTTTAAGTTTTCGTGCTTAGGTTTGAACTGTGGTGAACAATATGCCAAGTCCCTGCGAACTCATCTCGTCTCGATCTTTTGGCTGGACATGTATGATTCGATTTATACCACCGCATGTTACAGAAATTGTCTTGGTGTAGACTTTGCAAATAGTGAGGCCGACCAGCGATAACTCTTCCATACTTTTTCTGAATCAAGAGCATGTAGTCCTGGTAAACGAATGCCTTGCTATCCTTGGGGGATCAATCCTGGTAAATTTCTTCTACTTCTGCTGCGGTTAAATCTCACATTTTAACTAAAGCTGCACAAAGTAGTACACAACTTTCAGCAGTAAAATCCTTATATTGAAATTGAAAAATGACGAGTCTGCTTACTTTATTTCGCAGCCATTCACTGGAACGGAGACATATGAGGGGCACGCTGCGTGGCTGAAAAATAAACAATAATGGTTCATATTTATACACGTCTAAAAAATAGACAAGTTCAACATCAAAAAAAAAGGAAAGACCGGCCGAGTTGTAAGGTTGGGATAAGGGGGCATTTCACGCCTCTAACTTAGACATGAGACATTAAATAAAAAACACACAAAATAGGCTACATGGAATCAGAAAAGGGTTTATTACTTACAAACAATAGCATGCTGCGTAGGATTTTGTAATGGTCCTTGATAAAATAAAGCCTGTTGACCTCCTATTGGGTGCAACGGAGGCGTTGCTGATGGATGGAGAGCATGCTGCGAGGGAGTTGGTGGTCTTTGCATCCCATGAGGCCCTGGTGTTCCTTGTGGTGTCGATTGCATCGGTGACGTAATCTGTGGATATTGCTGTCCCTGCGGTTGCATCATGAAGTGCACTGGCTGTTGCTGCGGAGGCGTAGGCGGGTGGCTATGAATTGCAGGCTGTGGGTGAATATTATGTTGTTGTTGTTGTTGTTGCTGATGCATGATAGTATTTGCATTGGGTACTGCAGAAAAAATACGGAGTTACCAATGCGTTGAATGGTTAAATCAGGGATATAATACTTTTAGCAGAAGGAATAGATACTTTTAGCCACAATATGGCTAAGAGAGAGTTGAAATATGCGACTGTCGACTGATTCAGTAAAGCTTTTGAAAATTGGGTCATAAAATGCATCAACGGAGTTTGCCAAAGGCGTAGGATATTACCACGGGAAAATACAAGAAGATATGCAGATACTTTACACATTGAAGAAGTAGGCTGGAATTACAAGCTTTGCTCTCAGATGCTCACAATAAGCATGATACTTTTTAAGCTTAAGACATCTTACTGCATAAGCATTACTAATTATGCTACTCTGTCTATGTTATATTGCACACAATTTGAACAGACGTATAATAAAATTATTTCATTTTGCATGTGGGTAAGTTTTGATGCGGGCAAGAATGTTTGTTTACTCACCACCGACATAAAAGTTTCCTCCATCGGGGAATACCATCTGCTGTGGAACTATATTCTAGAATGAAAGGAACAGGGAAGGTAAGCTAGTGGCTTCATATTGAAAAAAAAAGTTTTTTTAATTTAGAGGTAAATAATTGTTCAAACTGTGTGATCTAAATTTCAAAATACTGTGTGAGTCAAGATATCATTGGAAAATCTGAGTTACGAAAGTAGAGGAAACAAGTATTATAAGGGCCATTTAGGCATTGGCATCGGTAAAGACACTTCAAATGAAAGAGAAAATGGAGCTAAGAGAGGGATTCGGTTCAACTCTTACAATGGGTTTATTAGAAAACGACTACTAAGATTAACTTGTAAAAAAGCATTTACCTGCGGCTGAACTGGCCGGACAAATGTTGGCTAAAAGGTGAAAAATCAACCGATCAGTGATTAAAGAAAATGTTGCCAATGAGTAACAAGAAGCCTTTGTTTACTGGCAAATACATAATCCAGCTACATTGACTTTTGATAAACGGAGAAGGTGATTTAGGAAGAATGCAAGGGTGAAACATGAATCCATGCATTCAGGCAGGGAGACAACCTTTTGCTGAGGTGAAGGTTGGTAGCAAAAGCCAATAAAGGCAATGAAAACATCTGATTGAGCCATCCATGTGAAAAAAAATCGAGAAAATGTGAAAAGAGGAACTAACTACAGAAAAATGAAAAAGAAAATAGAATAAAGCCGGCAAACTCTCTTCCCATTATAGAAAAATCAAACTCAAGGCTCTTGGGTAAGAACAAATTGAGAAATTTCTTCCAATTGAGGCCATAAAAACAGGCAATTTACCAGCAAATTCACATGAAATTATTTAATATACCTGATTTGGAAATGGACTGTTTACTGAAAAAGAAAGAAGAGTTGTGTTAGACGTGATTGCGGCAACAACAGAAATAACAGGATTTACACCAAGAATATAAACTCGATACACTAACTCATAAGTCATTTGAAGCCCACAATCTATCAAATTTACAGCGGGTAAATTAAGTATCAAATGGCAACCTCCTTCTCGCTTCTTCATGAGTAGACACAAATGTTATTCAAAAGCGAATCAATGGTAACAAGGCTATTAATTGGCTAAGATCTGGACTCCAGTAAGAGGTTGCAAATTGATGGAACTGGGATTAATATCCTATTTATCCCTCCCTTTCTGTTTTCGTTCTTTTCATGCTGTTCTCGGCTCTGATTTCCACTGTATTCATTGATGAAATAATTTACCTGTATGCTGGGGTTGCAAGACAAGATACACAGGCTGCTGTGAATGCGGCTGAGGTTGAATGCCTTGTTGGGGTATAAAAACTTGCGAGTAAAGATGAGCTGAGGCATCCGATCCAGGGTAGTTGTGGGTGTAGTTACTTCCTAAAACGAAAATTCATTTATCAAATTATTAACAGCTATTTCAAGGATTGATTGATACAAATAATCATTTCAAAACTGTCTCAGTTTGATCGAGAACCTTGTCAGGATGGTGATGTTTATCGACATGTTAACCTTTTTGTTTTATCTAGCTTTATAACATACTCTGCAGAACCCTGTATGCCGGGGTGAAATACAAGTTATATAACATATGGATATATAATTAGTATCCGGTTATATTTGTTGTGTCTTTCTGCCGCTTTGCGTTGTAGCTTATCTCCGTTATTCATATACAACGCCGCAAGTATTCTTCAAGAATCCGGTAAGCAGTCTGCTGCTTTACTTGTTACTTCTGTTATACAGTACCAATATACGTTATGACTAAAACCATATATAATATACAAGATAAAAATTGAAATTGATATTTTCATAGTATAAAAAAAATTGATGCAACAAATACTAATATAAAAAAAAATTACAAATTTCATCAATATTCAAGCGTCAAGTAAAGATGTTTATAACCTACCTCGGTAACGTTGTTGATGGACGTGTATACCACTAACAGGCACATTTGGTTGGAAATGTGACACTGAGATTGGTTGCTGTGAAGTAATCATTCTACTTGTGGCTTGATGCTGACCTGCGGAGGACGCTGGGGATGTAGCAATGGCACTGCGAGGCACAAAATCGAGTGCGTTTGGGTTCAATCTGCGTGGAGAAAATGATAAGGCAGTGAATCATTACAAATCTTAAGCTTTGCTGTCTTAAAGTAATGGGAGGATAGGTTTAATGAAACGAGTGGAAATGGAAGACGTCTGTCGTTATGGTTGGCTTTTATCAGTGAACATCACTAAGTTTAAAATGTGATACCATAGAATCGCATAGATTATTTTTGAAGCTAAAATAAATTCACAAATAGTTCATAAACCAAGTTGCTTTGAAAATCATTATTATCTTGCATTGAAAGGTGCAAAACAAAAAGAAAAATGAGAAGTAATCTACAAAAAGTTGGAAAAGTTTATGTTGCCAAATTTTAATTGTATAAACTCAACAGCCTACGAACAACCAGATATATATTTATTTTTGAGAACACCACTTCGGGTCAGCGAGTCTTATAGTATTGTGTCCCGGTAAAATTCTAAACCCTAAATACAGCCAACGCAGAAACCACCCCATCAAAAGTTAAAATTCGTAGACATTCTTATTGACCAGAAGAAGTAGCAAAATCAACTTGTATGAATATGGCACCCTAAAACAGACAAACAGCCCCAATTCATGCCTTGAATGTGAATAATGGGAACAATGCAAAGTCTTACTGTTTCTTGGCTTCAGTACTTGGTGTTTGCACTTGCTCTGATGCCGGTGCTAGTTCTCTCGCTTCCATTGGTTTCTTCTCTTCAGAGCCCTTGCTTGCTTCTTTTTCACTCTGACCTTGCTGATCGGTGGGTTTTAGAGGTGGCTCCGGGCTTAGCCGAATCACGACACCCTCTCCCTCCCATTCCGTTGATTCTTTGACGCCACTGGCGCGCATGTCTCCGGGCTTTTTAGCACCTTTAGGCTGTGGAACCTTGAAGTTCTGTCCATAATTCTTCAAATCTGATGTGTTGGCTTCAAGAGGAACTTCTGCAGGGAAAATTTAAATATAAATCAACATAATGAAAGAAATAGTTCAAGCGATGCGTCCGATGCACAAGGATTGGTTAACAGCCAGACAATGTCCGGAAGGTAAATGGGAATAGATAACGAGTAGCCAATGAAAATGCAATCATTTTTCAATGTGATATGTGATAAACAGGGCAACGTCCTCTAACATTAAATTCCAATAAATCAGAGAAAAATTGGAAAATAACCTTTAGAAGCAGCAGCATTTTTGTCGCTTGTCACAGTTTCCACAACACCAGGTTTGCCTTCATCTATTTTAAGATCTTGTATTTGAGGGGGCTGCTCAGCAGCTTTCGATTCCACCTGGCTGATTTCTGCAGTTGGAGGCTGATCTGAATTGGCTTGATTTGAATCCTCGCTGCCTTCGAGTGTTTCCTTCGAATGGCTTGGCTGCCCATCTCCAGGTTTCTTCGTTTTCTTAGGCTGAGTGAATGACACTTGGAATTTCTTACTGAAATTCTTCAATTCTTCAACACTTGCCTCCTGAGGGACTTCTAGAAGAGGAGATGACAACTTTTAATGTCAACTTTTAATGACAATTTTTAATGATAATCATATGCTCCCTGGCGTAAGATATTTTTGAGCACATTCTTTGAATCTCAAGTTTCTTATTGATGCCATATAAATAAACATTCATTATAAAATATTGTAAATTGAGTTTTATGGTTCGTTTTAATCAAAGGCTTTTTAATTTTCTACATTATAGTTTAAAATTACTGTTTTCATCGAGCGGGGGGGGGGGGAGCTTGCGTTGAAGGACAACACAATATAAAAGAATTAAATATGAAATAAAACAAAAAAACATGAAAAGAGGTTTCGAGTACCTTTGTTTTGTAATTAGCCTGTGAAATGTCATTACTTCACAGAAGTTTAGTTGCCAAAGACTTATTCATAAAAATAAGGGTAATAATTGGGGCTAAATTTTAAAATGAAAAGCTGACATACCAGGTTGGGTACGAATTGTTCTTCCATACTTAGAAAGTGAAGCGTCCTTGTTCTCTTTAAATATATCTTGTTTGTGTCTTGATCCATCTGCAGGGTGTTTCATCTGAAAATACAGATTTACGATATGCATAAGATTTGTTCAAACGTACTTCAAGGCAAAATCTGATTTCCTTTCTCAATAAACATGGAAATGCAGACTGCAATGAATATGTCCTCTTCAACATTGTTCAACATTGTGACGTTGTCCTTTTCATTCAAATATTTAATTATCTAAAAATCGAAAATCAAATTAATGCAAATAGAAATACAAAAAACCATTCCATTACTAAGTGATGCTTTTGCCTGTGAATGAGGTCTTACCCTCTTATCAGGGGGGCTTACAAGCTGTGCCCCCGCATCCCTGCTTTCAGACTTCCTTTCACCCTCTGCAGCGTTATCCATCTTTGGCGACGGAGCAGCAGTTGCATCGCGCTGTGGAGGAGGAACAGACTTCTGCATTGATTGTAAACGCGCGTTTGCGGCAATTTGTTGTTGATGTTGCATCCTTGGTGGTACGTTGTCCTGGTAGTTGGAGTTGACCCCCTGCAAAGAATGGCTTCCCATTGTCTTCTGGTGCGTCACTGACTGAATAGCAGGGGGCACAGTTTGCTGCATGGCTGCCTGTTGATGATGTTGGGGATGCAGTTGTTGTTGTTGTTGTTGCTGATTGACATTGTTCCGGGCATTTGGTGGGGCATCGGGTTGTGCGTTGGCTTTGAATAATTGTGAATATAAGGGTTTTGAGCCCGATGATTCTTCTGAAATGATAAAGGTAAGTTAGATACAATAACAATTATAAAATTAGAGAACCAAATGTAGTAGAAAATAAACAAAGCTGTATGATAATTCCATTTTGGTGGACTGCCAACCATGACCTTTACCCTGACCTTTACCTTGACCTCAACCCTGTCCTTAACCTTGACCTTTAGCCTGAACTTTACCTTAACTCTTACTCTGTCCTGAGCTCTGACCTCCATGCAATAACCTTTCACTAACCCTAACCCGAACCCTACCCTTAATCATAACACTCACCTTGCCCTAACCCTAACCGTTGTCATTGACGCCAATCTTACCCCCAGACCACTTCCATCTTGTTTTTCATCATTTCTCAAAACTCTGACTTTCTCATCTTGGCAAATAGGCAACAGAGAATCAAAGAACCAAGAATACTTATTAGGCCTTTGTTGCAATTACCTTGTTCAGATCTCTTGCTTCCAGCGTTTCTTTGAAACTGCCCATCATTGTGCGAATCGAAATTGTCATTGCCACTTTGGAAGTTTGAGCCACCACGAGGTCTGCCACCACGATTTCGGTTCTGTATCCCCCTAGCCGATGGCGGGTTATATGTTTGTCTTTGTACAGAACTGAACTGGTCATCTTCAGACATTCCACTGTCTAATTTTTCATGCATTTTAATGGAATCTTCCTGTCCCATTTCTCGCACTGCTTGCTCAGCTTTTTGGCTTCGAATTTGATAAAGAGCTTCATCTCGTCGGTCGATACCATCCCTACCAATCATTCAATTAGTTAAACAGTCAATCAATCAATCAATCAATCAATCAATCAATCATTCAATTAATCAATCAACCGATCAACAAATCAATCAATCAATCGATCGATTTCCACCAAATTAACCAATAAGCTTTTAATGACAAAACAACCTAAATAATAATACCAAATAGAAATCTTTGGCACGAACTCCATGAGCAGTTTAAAACTTTAACTTTATAAACTTTAGAAAATCACATGAATAACAACCTTGCATAACATATAAGATAGCTTCTACATTGAATAAAGAATAAATGTAAAAATCAGGAAATAAAAACCATCTCAACTCACATGTATTTATCAAGGGATCCATCTGTAAATGTTGATTTGAAATTAAACTGAAATGACAAAGAAATTAAAGTCATCGGACTGCAATCCGACAAGTCAGCCCGATCTAAATGTAGTATCGGACCAAGATCGGAAAAAGTATGGTTAATTTCTACGATAATTTATATTGATAGCGTTGCCTTTTCTGATGTTATCTGTACCAGATATTTCTCTATAGCAGACAAAATAGTCGGATTCTCCTAAGGTTGTTCAAATGATATAAAACGTTTTGATGGCATACCTTTCGTTCATTTTCTCTTTTCAATTCTGAATATGAATTACCTCCATTGCTCTGTAAAATGTAAAGGTATATATGTATTCATGATCATGATAGGATGCCTTATAATTCTGCTGCTAATAACTTCAGGCTTTGATAAGCGGACTTAAAGGTCAAGTATCATTGTAACAAATTAATCTTTGGAAATCGATTTTTGTCTGCTGTTCGTTTTTGTAGCGCTCGACAAAGCTGTGTTGAACATCGAAACTGTGTTGAACGTCCTGCTATTATTTGAATCTCTGAATAACAAACACCACTTTCTACCCGAGAGGTCAAATTATTCTTCATACAAAATACCTCTTTTCAGTTGATAACTCCTTTTAAAATGCGTCTTTATCAGACACCTAGTGCCACAATGGCTGGAGTTTGCATTGATTTATCATAACGTCATACAAAATTTTTCTAAACTGATTGAATAAAGAAAATTTCATGATACACCCAAAACTATCCAATTCTTATCACCAAAGGAAGAAGAGCCTTCTTCAGGACCCCCCTACCTACAAAAATCGTTTTCTTGACATATTGGCGGATATAGAATCGTATTCACAAGTGACTGAATTTTGAAGCTAAATAAATGAAATCCTTCTGAAATAAATGAAGAAACAAAATGTTAACCATCTCAACCAGATCTTCTAAGGTTCCAGTATGCAAATCTTCTACGTCTGAATTCCATCGCTGTAAAATCAAAACACAAATTCAAACAATTACCTTGATGTAATAAAATGAGTGGATGCAAAACTGGTTTTTTGAGTGATCTTGAGAATGAATGAGTGATTGAGGGACTAATTGGTTGTTGATTGATAAATTGATTCGCTTAAGATTACGTGAGTCGGCCGTTGTTGAGTAACAAATGCACTGAAAACTGCTGCTTCTGCTACTGCTGCTGATGATCGATCATTTTTGATGGAACTGATTGTTGTGGTGATGATGATGATGATGATGATGATGATGATGATGATGATGATGATGATGATGATGAAGGAAAAAAATGGACTTCCTTTGCAGAAGACTAATCTACTGCCAGATTTTACAAACATTGTCAAGGATTTATCTTTCAGGCGCTTCTTTTACGTTTTGATCACAGATAAGTCCTCATATAAAGAAAACATCAAGAATATAATCATTATATTCTGCAATGTCATCAAATGACAAAAGAAGCTAAGGTTATTGGAAGATTAAGCCATGATTTGTTGCGCATATGATAAAGACATACCGTTAATTCTCTTTCAGTGCAAATAGGCCCATTCGAACCCGATATCATAGTATCTGTTTGGAACGAATCTGAAAGCAAAACGAAATGATGTTACAACAACATGTATTGACAATTCTCTCTCTCTTCCTTCTAATGGTACAAATTTTTTGGATTGGATTTCAAGGTGGCATTCAAGCATGCAGATGAAAATGACCGAGCTTGCATAGAAGTGATTCAGTGTATGAGTTAGGGATTTCCTTGTGCGCTAGCTGAGTGAGAGAGGGCCGGTACAGATTGAGAAAATTCTGTCTGAACCAAAAAACACTTACTGGGGTGAAAGAATGCTATCAAGACTGGGGAATTCATGTCCAGGGTGAGTGAAAGAGTGATGTCCGGATTGAACAAGTGCCAGTGAGGTGGTTAGGGTGCCCACAGTGATAACACATCATTGTAAGTTTAATCAAAAAGAATGCGTTAAAACAAAACAAGAGGAAATGCAACCTTTTTTGGGATAGTCCCATTGTACATTTTTGCATTTGATGCTAACAACATTTCTAAAGTCGAATTTGATATCTGTTATATCTTCTTTAGTAGGATTATTAAGATATTCCTGAAAGAAAAAATTGAATATTTGCCATAGAATGTCAAAGAACAAGCAATGCTAAATATGATGAAGAATCTACCTTGATCAAATGAAAAAGATTTTTGGACGTGTGCTACTAAACACAACGACTGCACTTATATAATCATAATTTTCTACCTATGAATCCCATCCCTTCAAGACAGACACCGCTTATCCTCTAATAGCGTCTTATTTTCACCTTCATTTTGTTTTTATCTTCCACCCTTGATTAGTACTGCTAGCAGTAGGTTAGCCCCAATTTGAGTTTTCTGTAAACAATTGTTTTTATATGCTGTTTAATGAGCTATGTTGACTTGAAATAGAAGTACCGATGAGAAATGTAAAAATTTGAGATAAGCCATTGTTTTGAAGATAAGGCTTAGATAACATGCCCTCTCTATTAAACCATCCTGTTAACCCCTGTAGATACTGTTCTATATCTCTTTGAAGAAGAAGATGTGGGTCCAGAACATGTTCCAGTTCTGTCAGGTGACTCCAATGACTCTGATTAAGATTCTAAGACATTTTAGGAATGAACATTTGAAAAAATCATACATATTTATCAGTATATAGAGGTGTGTGGCATATTTTCTAGCTAGTTAGGCCCATGACATCTTAACTTAATACCTGTCTACTTTGGTTTCCTTGTGTTAGAAGATGTGCACTCCGTAAGCAAATTTCATACTGAAAAATAACAAATAAACATAATATAAATAATACTTTATACAAAGTAGAGCAGATAAAATGATTAGATGTTGACCTACAGTCTACTTGTCTGACTTCAAACATTACTATGAATCATTCTATAACAGATAAGTTCTAATGAACAAATTAAAATGGTATTTTAAACAAACAAACAAACAAATCAAATCAACACCAAGTAAAGGCCAAACTAATTCCTTTCCTGTAGCAGTTGAGAATGTATTTTGAGGATTTTTTAGTTACATGAACAGCTAGTGCTAAGGCACTAATATTGTACATGTAAATCTAAGTAGGTACCTTTGGTGATATTGTCTCTAGTATTCCATCATAAAAATGGTTATCCACTGTCCGTACATCAACAGGACATCCCTACAAAGGTTAATAAATAGTAATAAAATGTGCAACACAAATAAAACATGTTAGAGATAACCATATTGGGACAGCTTGGACCACTTATTAATGACAATATTGGGACAGCTTGGGCCACCAATTAATGAAGTGAATATCTTCGAATAGGCTTTAAGTGTAGAGGGACATCCCGATAAAGTGCAATATACAAGCACACCAAACAGTGTACCTGGATTGGTTTTAGGGCATATGCATCACAAAATGTGTTGTTTAGACACTTTTTAACAAAGGTACCAACTTTTCAAGTTTTCTGCAACCCCGGTCAATAATGGAAACTCTTTTTTATTGCAATCGTCGCAACATTTAGTTGCATGGCATTCTAAGGTACTCTTGCAACATTTAAGAGTTTATCTAAACATTCTTGCCACAGTTTAGGACATGAACACACCATGATTTGAAAAGCTGTTAGTGACTGAGAGTTGTTTATAGTCTAAGACAGAAGAAAAAGACATTTCTAAGTGAGATCTAGATTCCCATCTAGATTCCCTACCATGGTTGGTTTTGTTGAGAAAATTAATAACGAAAAAAAGAAATATAAATTGAACTTACCACCAAATGAATGATTGAATCTGCTATGTATTTGTTATAATATTCACTTGCAGGTGAATCTTGCACCTATTGCAAAGGTAAGTAACATTGTTCAACTCAAAATAAATAGCCTTAAAAATACACAATTCTCAGGACAGGATGAGCAACACTTTCATTAATCTAACATACAAGGCAACTGGTGCCTTAGATTTGACTCTTGTTGGACAAATAATAAACATTATTTACCCTGCTTAAGTCCCTAGTTTGTGGCCTTGTGTTCTGTCCTTGTCTGTTCCCTTTGTAGCTGCTTGGCCTGAAATATAAACAGATTGCAATGTAAGAACACATAAACTATGTACTTAACTCAGCAACTGGAACAAATTTATGCTAAGAAAAAGAATCATAATATTCATGGACATATAGATAAATAAGGATATAAATGATTAAGGAGATAAATGAGGAGATAGCATATCTGATAAGTAATGACATGCACAACAGCCTACTCATCTGGACACCAATGTTTGGATTGTATAAAAATCTATACTGGTTTATTAAATTTATTGGTTGATTAGTCGAAATCAGATAACAACCACAAAGTTTCAAAGACTAAAAGAGAGTAAAAGGGTGTGCCATCATTTTTGGGATATCAAGCCAGGAAGAGAAAGGCTTTCATTGTTGTTAGAATCTTTCTGCCATTTTTGGTTGGTGTAGCAGTGTAAGGCATGCCATGCCTTATGCATTGTGCACAGAATCTCTGCCAAAAGTCAAGGAATGCTGGCCAAAGTTTTTGTCTCTATCTGCAGCTTCCTCCTCTCCACCCCAAAAATGTTGCCAAAACTGAGTTTCATGGCTACCCCTTGACCATAATCAATTGCAAAAAATTTGTAAGGTAATGCACTTTAGAACTGTTATTGTTTCTTTTGGGGAATGGGTGATACTAGTTTTAGTTGGAAGAAAGCCAAAAAGCAATCACTAGCACATCACTTTTTAAAGGTGCTTCAATGACTTTTGCCAAGAGTGACCATTCTTAAGTAGCAGTTGTCATAATGAAAAAAAGTATCTAATCCTTAGCACCCTTTTGAAAGTAGTGCAACTTCCAAAGTCAGGATGGCAAAAACTTGTGCTCAAGGAAAGCCTGTTTTTGGTTAGATTCTCAAGGCAGAATGAGTGCAATGCAATAAGGGCAGAGCAAACAGCTTTCATGGATGACATTCAACAATACTAATACAATTTTCTACTCACTTGTTTTATGCATGTCACTATTTTGATTAATAATGTATTAAGTGTTATCCAATGAAATAAAACATTCATGATGGTTGTCAAGAGTAAGTTCTTGTACAATATTGTTATTTTTAGGCACCTTCAAACTACCGAGGATCCTTATAGTGGTAGACTGGAGCAGGGTAGGAAATCAAGTTATATGAGTCTAGATACAGATCAATTTGTATCAAATCACATAACACAATAGCCTAAGATTAGCCTTTCCAAAATTCTATCAAGTGTATTTGTTTTTATCCTAAATGCAGCTGGTAATGACAAGACATCAAAAGGCCATTCATATATGGTTTTACAGAAACAAGCCAAAGTTTTCTGAGATCCAACATGATGCATCAGACAAGTAAAAGTTCAGAAGGGCAGTGAAAAAAACAAAAGGTGAAAACAAAACGGCAGCAGCTATAAGGATGCAATTAATAAGGACACATATAGTGAATAAAAAAATTAGATTCCTGAAGGCAAAATGACAGGATAGCGGGGAGGTAATTGGTATCTAGACTACCAAGCAAGCAACCAACCAAATTTATTTGTTCACCTAGGCTTGAGTTCTGACAGCTGACAAGCTGTGGGCCTGTGTCTCTAAGCCCTGTGTCCTCAAAATACCCTCTACATATAAGGCAACAGTCCTTGTTTTTTCATTAGTTAGTTTGGTACCTAAACAAGGACTTGGCACTAAAATGCATCAGTCATAAGCACAAAAGACATAAAATGGTTAAGAGCACAGTTCTCATCAGTGAAGGGAAAAAGAAATTATCATCTGTGTCAAATTAGTGTTGCCAATCTAATACTTCTCTCCAAACTACAGACAAATTTGTCCTTTTTTCCAACCACTCAGGAAATACCAGAGAAAAGAGAGTGACAAAGTAGCAATTTTTGGATAAAGAAAATAATGATATTATTCCAACCAGAGAATTCAAAAGAGCTTATATCAAAAGTGGCATTTGCAATTTATAAAAAATCACTTGCTATATCACATGTTCCTGTTCAAGACAAAGTGAATGAAAATTATTTCATGTAAGTAATTTCTAATCACAGCCATAAATGCAAAAAAGTATGTAAGTCAAACATCGGAGATCTAAATACAAGAGGTGAGCTTCAAACATGAACGTCAGACCAACAATTAATTCTTATCTATTTATCTCCTCTTGCGTACTCAGTTTCAGTTTCAGTTTCATATTTTAAAATTCCACTACATACACCTTCAATTAAACTACATTTACATAAGAAATAACATATAAACTAAACATCGAATACAAGATACAGATAACACTAAGTACGATAGAAAGTGAATGGAGGGGAATTTCTTAAGGAGGAACTCTCTCAGTAGGAAACCTAATCGAGGAGAGAGCACCCCCTTTGGCAATAAATTATATAATAAGAACAAATCATTTTAATTCAATGTATGGATGCTGTTATTCGCAATATTTAATATTTGTAACTTTTGTCAAAAATATATGATTTTAGGTTTATACGAAAACTAATATCGGAAGGAGAACTCTTTATTCCGACGGGAATGTCATTCCACATCTTTGCACCAAAGTTACGAAATGACCTAATACCATATTGTGTAGTGTTTTTGTGAGTTAAAAAAATATCATTCCTAGTAGCTTGTCGAGAACCATACTGATGAACAGAATAACAGAGTACTGCCATTCTAACATCTGCTTGTGTTGAAACAATATAATATTGTTTGAAACAAGAGCCTAATTAAGGGTTTCTTCACACCAAATATGTGGCGAAGAGGGTTCCCCCTTGGATATCCAGAGTCAAAGACATACCAAGAGATTCATTTACATTAACAGTTAACATTTCATTTCCACATATCATTTACAAAATATACAGTTCTAAATACAGTTGAAATAAGAGTCATTACACACCCCCTTCCCCCATATCCACCCCCTTCCCTCATACCCACTTTGGTATGCTTTTTAAAAAACTCCTCCCACCTCTTTTTGGTCAGATGTCCTTATTGGGTGGTGTGTCCCTAAAATCCCTAAAGCTTTCTCTTCCTGTTGTCATTGTCCTCATAACAGACATTCCAATACAACGCATTAGCTCCATAACATAAGAGAATGAAAATGAGTAATCATTCAGAAAAATACTTAAATCACGTTTGATGAAGCACCTGCCTATCTCCAGTCAACGAGCAATTCCATTCTACATCTTTAATGAGAACTTTTTAAAAAACAGAACAATTTTCGGGCCTCTACCGATTCACATTTTCGTTAAACCATCGCCAAAGGCATGAAACAAATTTTTGATAACACATGCATCAAAATATTGCTTTAAAATTTAAAAAAATACAAAAATCCTATCACTATGTATGCCAAAAATCTAGGATGCATAACGATTATATCAAGAACTGATTCTTCTTAAGGTGAAGACCGTGTGGAGCTTAAAATCTTAATTTGGTCATGGTTTGCGTGCGTATATTACGCCGCCATTATCTTTCATCTTTGCATACATTGCTCTCCGTTCACTCCAATTATATAAAATCATGTTTGGGGATGTTCTCGAGATGGGATTAACTTTTTTTCGATAGTGAAGAGGAGTTATGGCTGTGCCAAGATTTTAAGAATAGATCATTCACTAGCAGGCCATTTGCCGATTTTGTCTTGATCAAAAATGGCAATACAATGTTTTTACATTAGACTGGTAGATAAGTTAGGCTACTACAACTGGTACACCAAACTATCACAAAGAAAGGTAGCTAGCGAGAACAAATCGGAAATTGATGTATCAATTATGTTATCAGTCGTTAATTTGTTTATCATAAGTACGTTTTATATAAAAAATCAATGCAATTTCACGCTTAAATCCCATACAAGATGGTTTTCGGCGGGGATTTTCTACCTACATTAATTGTAGTCCTAAAAACTGGTATTTTGTCTACAACTATTTGCTTAACATTACTATGCTACACATAAATATTATTCAAGAAAAATCAGGGCTACATTTGCAGAAACGTAACCCAAAATTTAAATTAGATTTATGAGGAAACAGGAGTAAAAAATCGGTTGAGTTGAGTTAGGCCACTTCTTTCGCCATGAAGTTGCGGTGAGACAAGTTTGCGCCGGCTTTTCATTCAAAATTTAAAAAAAATATCAACACCGACTTATGGAACCTTAAAAAAAATAAACGTTCAGCAATTCAAAATAAATTAGAGGTAACAAAATCATGAACTGTGAGTAATTTAGGGGTGAAAAAGTGACGAACCTGTTAGCAGGAGCTCGCTCGGTTTTACCTCCTTTTTTCGATTTTGAACTCATGCTGTAGAATCTCTGACGTGGAATGGGCCTTTAGTTTTGATGCCATGTACGAGTTCAGTTCTTCGTCACTTCATCTTTAATTTCTCCTCTTGTCAAAAGGATAGACTAAAGCGAGAAATCAGCGAATAAATTACAAAGTGAACGGTTCAACTTAGGCCTTTCTGTGAAAAGAATTTTGACGACGTTCATTGAGCAACAAGTCTCGTCATGAAGTTTAGTAGTGCCCGCAGTCTCGCGTTCATCCCGCGGATTGATTATGCAAGATAAAAGAAAGGATCATTTGTATTCAGACAAAACTCAACGAAAACTAGATCTTTGCTTCATAAATTTCGCAAAACGATTGAATTATTAAAAAATCGTTCATTATTTCATACTTTTTATTTGATTAATTAATAAGGAACTTGTAACAGCGTTGTAAAAGTTACATTATGCAGAGCCAGTTTAAAAACATGATATTGTATAGATTAAATGAAAATGTAATGAAACAGAAATATCAACGAAATACAGAAGTGCTTGTTAGATCTTTGGTAGAGGTCCAGAGAAAGGGTGCACCGGTTTCGCATCATTTTTCGAAGATTTCTGGCTGTAGTTTTACTGCTCCTGCTGTTCGTGATTGTTTTTAAGAAATCTAAAAAAATTAACTTACCAATTTGTGATTCTTATTGTTTTCGAGAGTAAAAAGATTTATCATTGCAGGACGTTTCAGTTTTTGACAAAAAAACTAACATAAATTCATTCAATGTCCCATCTTAGACACCAATTTCCAAAGAGCAAACACACTTGGCTTTAAATTTCAAATAAATTTCCATATCGTTTGCCTGGGGCCTATCAGACCGAGATTGCCCGATGTTTTGATGTGAAATGAATGTATTCTCTTCTTCTTATAAAAAGGTAGTTGGTTCTTAGAACTCTTCAGTGATTCGGAAGCTGTCTAGGAACACGGAACTAAACCAATTCCAATATGGTGTTGAATTAAATACTTTGTATCCCCGATAAGGTTGTCAGAAATATTAACATGCAATACGAAAGAGAATCAATCCGAAGAGGTGTTGAAAGCATTGCAAACTTGCCTCAAATTCATGATACAGAAATCAAGACAAGTTGACCATTTGACTGATAGACAAGTTTGAGGTAACCGGCAGTTTACGAAATTTATGTCAGAATTGTAGGGATATGACAATTTGTTCCTCCATGCCCAATCTGCTGCCTCAAATTAAACGGGTTTGAATAAAAAGCCATGTGCTCCTAGACGACGCGGGTGGAGAAGGAACTTATCGCGAAATAAGCAAGTGCCTAGGTTCCAATTATGCAAATATCCCTTTGCAGCTGATAGATATGTTGGCATAAATACACAAAGTTTCTAAAATGCGTGTTGCTAGCTGACCAAGAAGATCATATCGATTAGGTGCATCGAAGAGAGGAAGCTAAACAAAAATAGTCCAGTAAAATATAATGTTTGATATAGAGTGTGTATCTAGTGATTTGCTAACAATCACAAGCTTCAAAACCACGAAGAGCATTAAAAAAAAAGAAAATTAATTACTAGAACGCTGATGAATTTTCTAATGGGTATTTCACATTAATTTAATTCTACTACAACATGCAAAGATATCATCTACCGGAACAAAAATACATATGTCTTTAGTACATTAAAATCAAGGTCATTCAATGTGGTTAGCGAGGCTGATATAAAAGGTCGACTCTTGGCAAAGCGCACGTTTTTCATTTTTAGAGAAAATCGAATATTCTTGTAAGCCTGTCCATGTTGACAAAAATGGTCATTGAAAATGAAGCCAAAATCTCCACTGATCCCTAATTCATGTATTCAGGTATTTTGGGTTCACGAAGTATCTATCAATGATTGATTTCAGGGTGATCTCTAACAATAAATGGTTAGATGCAATAAAGAAGAAGTGTAAATCATTTAATGCGGTTGATCTTACCATTACAGAACCTTGCCCTTCAAGGAGACTCTTTCAGAGCTAGGGAGAAAGATTAAGCACCCATGACCCTTCGAGATAAGCACTTAGCCTCTCTTGTAATCTTATGGGTGGGCATTAAAGCATAAGATTTGACCACGTGTGCCAAGTGGTCTCTTGTATGACGCGTAGACGTTGGCACGCGAAACCGAAGCTGCAAAAACTTCCCTTTTCTGTATAACGGGAAAAATTTCTTCTAAATGGTAATAATCCTTGCAACTGCCCTAATAACGATGTAGAATGGGTTTATCGAAAACTTCAAACATAGAAAAGGAAGGGAAAGAAAAGTTGCAAGCAGTGGCATTCGTCCAAACTCATGAAAAGCAGTTAGGGAGGATTGCAGACGCAAGTAGGGTAAGACACGGTTCAGCAAGCACTTGAACCCCCTTTGGTTTTTGATCCCCTATCACAAAAATCGATTCAAATGTATGTGGGATGATCACTGCCAGTGGTGGGGTAATACCCTACAGGGAAACAACTTTCGAGAAATCAATTTAACGAACAATGCATAGTTTGATAGCATAATTGATTTTAGATTGCCTCTGATTGAAATGAAGGAAAGCTTTAAGTTTAAGAAACAAACATATTCAGCTCTCAGCAACAACTAAGACCTTTGATTGACAGCCAGATTGACAGTCCTGTCCATATAAATCTCTCGTTTCCAAGAATATTCGTAGCAAGAGCTACTTCCGCCAATAAAGCACTCCTCTTCAACTCTTGTATTCGATCTGCAGCGACTTGTCTTCTATTTCTTCGTAAAATGTTAAAATCTTTTTAGCGACATTCCCATACTTTGACTGATAAATCGACACTACCAGTTGCCACAAATGGGGCAGATCGATGAAAATCTAAAATAAGAATACAAAATCATAAAAGAAAATATGATTGAAAAGTTGAGTAGATTTGCGATGCCATTGAGTATGTCCAGGAATATTCTGGTAGACGCTAACAACACCTGAATAAATAGAAAAGTCATTTGGCTCTTGCAATTAATGATATGGATAGGGCCGGCATTGCAAGATCCAAAGGCTGCTACAAGAGAGTAAATACAAACAGAAACAACAAACGAAACAAATCCTGACCTAATGTTGTGCAGAAATGTTCATGAGCGTTCAATGTTTTTGAGCATCGTTGATTTTTAATATCCCATGTCCTAACTGTCTTATCATCCGAACAACTGATGACGAATTTGCCACTAGGATGAAACAGAATTCCACGCACCCAGTTATCGTGTCCAATCTGAAATAAAACGAAGCACACTCAACGCGTGTTGAACTTAACAGATAGAAACATGCTTACTTCAGAACCATGCAAGCCTGTAGCACGTTAGCAATCAGGTAACAAATATAAAATCATTTTAAAAGGAACACTTCAAATCATCAGACTTTAACACGCCTGCAGATGATTATCTATAGAGCAAGCAGCGATGCAAGGGGGTAGGGAAACGAAATATAACAAGTGGAATTGAGTGATATTTCGACGGGACTTTTCAGGGTAGTAACAACGTGTAATCAAAAACTATTTGCTAATAAAATTTACTACAGTAGGGCAAACAAGCCAAATGTAAATGGGACATCTAAAGTTTGAAACATGGATATCTTCAGCAAATTTTTGTTCCTAGTAAAAATTACAAATATATTTGCTTTTCCATGCTGTTAGGCTGGACTTTCCATGCTACCGTGAAATATTCTTGAAAATACAGCATTTAAATCGTTTTTTCGTGCATTTTGTAAGCCTCTGCAGCACGACAATTTAAGACCATTTCAATACAACATAAGAAATTAAAGTGAATTAAATGAAAACTTACAAGTGTAAAGAGACAAACACCCGCACCAACATCCCATAATTTTACCGTTTTGTCTCTTGAGCCGGATACTAAAAATGGTCCAGGAATTGTTGCTTTTTTCTGCAGACAGAGAAAAACAATTCGAAATCAAAAGAATTACAGAGATAAAAATGTGAGTGCTAAAAACGTTCAAGTTTCTAATATGAAGGGAAACAGCAAGGAGTAGACATTTAGGGAAAATCAATGGTTTGAGGTATCAAGGAATACGTAAGAGGAGGGTTGGAAAAATTGTCAAAAATTCACTAGCTGAAGTGGTTAACATATGGGGGGGGGGGGGGGTGAAGTATTTTCTAATATTTTCAAAAGTAGATTTGTTGTTTTTATGACTTTTCTTTGAGCCATTCGATACTCGTTGAGGAGATGCTAATTAACTAGGGGGATACTTATGCAAAAGCATTTGACTGAGGATTGATAATGGAGTTGACAATAGATAAAAAAGAGTAGAAGACCCCCCTAATATATTCAATAAATTGCCCTTTACAAAACGTGTGATCTGACATATATGACAGTAAAGACAGATTAATACTTACAGCGTTCCCTATTGATTCATTAATAACATTATGACAATTGTCAGGCGCCCATGCAATACACTCCACCACATGGTCATGGTCATTTAATTCTATTTTACATTCTTTTGTTGCTATTACCCAGATTCGTATTGACTGAAAAGTAAAAATAAATTATCAAACACATATCTAAAAGAATTTCAATACAAATTTCGAAAACAAGGAACGGGTTATATCAAGCAAAGCTCCCCCCCCCCAAAAAAAAAACCGCCCCTGCCAATTGCCCTCCGCTCACTTCTTAAGGCCATGTGCAAGACGCTGTTACCTCCCCTATTCGTGTTTACCGACCGCGCTTGCACTCAAACCAGAACGGTACTAAATGGACACGGCAGCAACCCTAGCAGAAGACAAACACCTATTATTTTTTACAACAAGCTTTGAGGAGTAGGTTTTACGGGGTGAAAGGGAGGATACCACTTGAAGAAGGGGGTGCAGCTACTTGGAGTTGAAGTAAGTAAATTTATCATCAAAAATTTGGCTAAGTTTCCGCTGACAACATATGACATACATCCGGTTCACGAGGGCAAAAGGGAACAACTTTGCAAGAAAGAAACTTCTACCGATGTAAGTGAATGCTCTCAGATGCGATAGACAAGATAGGCGAACTAACGTGGAGATACGTGAAAAGTTGGGTTTATAAACGGGCTGTTGCAAAAAGGAAGGGTGGAGTGAGGGTAGCAACACATACATACCTGGTCATTCGAGCAGCTTGCTATTAATGTGCCTAGAAATAAATGCCTCTCATTATGGCATCATAGCATGTTCAAGTATTAGCATTGCTTATTAGTAAATATAATGTTATCATAAAATTGAAAGATCTTTCAAATATATCTTGCTTTCAAATGCTCTAAATGATTTATATTATTTGCTAAGGCGCTCATTTCTCTACGGGAAAAATTCAAACTTAAAAATCTGGTATTTCAAATAAATATAGCTTACCATCTGGACTAACACAAACCGATCTGACCCATTCTCTATGTCCACTGAACGTCTTTGTACAGTATCTGCAAATGCAACACAAGATTGTAAATATAGAATACCTAAAAGTTGGCCACTGAGGCCGGGGGGGGGGGGGGCTAAATTTTGTACCAACAGCAATAGCAAACAGTAACAACGGATCGATGAGGTGAGGTTGTCTATAAGTGTCGAGAATAACAAATTTTTACAGAAGAGAAAATAGTAGTGGATCATTCAGAAACAGTGTACTTCTCCCCCCCCCCCCCTATAATTTACAATGTATGCAATTGGTACGTCGTCCCTGCCTAAGGCAGTTAAAGAAGATGAATCAGATTGATGCATTACCCTGATGAGACTTCCCACATTTTGATTGTTTTATCTCTTGAACAAGAAAGAAGATGGTCGCCAGATGGCATGAAACAGACTGACGAGATGTTGTGGTCGTGACCTACAAAACATGAATCAAATTAATGATCAAAACACATTTCATGAATTTGCAGCTATCTAATGAATGATTGATTTGAAACAACATATCTCTCCTTTATCTAAAGTGCAACAAATTCCCTCTAACCAATGGCGAAGAAGCGGTTAAAATCCCAATTCAATTTAAATCTGTGGAACTTATCAAGATTCTTTGGGTATATGCTTTGCAATTACAAAATATTTTACATTCTAAACACTTCATACATTAGTTGACCTAGTTTAGTTATATTCCTTTCTATCTTTATTTAATGTTGTGCGTTTTTATGTGTTGGCCATGGGATAGTCATTATATTTTGCTCCTCATAGAATCGTCCCCGTAGTGCAGCGCAGTAACTAAAGTGGTAAAGTAGAATGTAACATTGTTCTTTCTCCCTTTGCTAAGGCCTTTATCTGATTTTACATTGCATCTCCAAAAGATATCTAATATCTTCAAAGCAGCACAACTTGTTGGTAATGAGATGCCATTTGTAACAGTAAACAAGTATCTCGCAGAATGATACTTTCATGGAGCATCTTGCACATACAACCTCATGACATGTTTATTCATCTACATCGTTTGCCGGCACACTACAGATTGTTGATACAGTGTACATCATTGCTTTATGGATGGATTGTTTTTGTTCTTGCCAATGTGTTTTGAACTGCAGGGCCGCTTGTGATATTAACCTTTTTGTCTATGGGAAGCCCAATCATCTTTCTTAAGGGGGGGGCAGAGCAATATTACACAATACAAAAAGCAAATGATTATGGTTTTACAACAATTTAGTTCATTCCGCATTTTTGTAATCTCCGGTGGATCAGAGGAAAAAGGTCCATTTCAATATGGTCTCTGGATTTATCATAGAATTTACAGTGCACTTATGAAAATGCATACCGTGAAGTGTCTTTATATTTTCATATCCTTGGAAATCCCATAGTTTTATAGTCATATCTGCTGATGCTGATGCTAAAATTTAAATAAAAATAAACGTTGAGAGCAGATCGACACAAGATCCCAGTACCACAAGAACACTGCTCAAAGAAACCTTTTCCGGAATGCGAGAATCAGGCAAAACGTATTTCAAAACAGAGATGTATCCCATGTAAATGTTTGATGCTGTAAAGAACTCTACAGTTCTGCATATCAAAATCATATGTAATCGACAAATAGAATAATTGATGTCTGGAGTTAATAAAACTCTTCTCCCATGTTGGACATTACATGGAAAGAAATGAGATGATGGTGATTACCTAGAAATTTCCCGGTATGATCAAATGCAAGATCTTGAACTATGTCAGTGTGGCCTTTCAATGTCTTTTCATAATCACCAGTTTCATAATCCCAAATCTGTTAAGAAAAATCATCATCTCAAAAAATTGGTGTTCTTGAATCATTCACTCGTTTTGTCATTTATTTCCCATGAAAGTATATTTGCGGATCGTGAAATTAAGCTATAATTCTACATGATAATATCTGGGAATTGCAAAACCTTGAAAAAGCGATAAATAATATAGCATGATAAAGGGAAAAATTAGATTTAACGAAAAAGCAAAAAATAAAATAGCACTAAAAGCGAAAAAAACCCAATAAAGAATTAGTAGAAATACTTTTCAGGCCTAATCATAAGATTACACTTGGAGAGAATCTGTTTCAAATGTTTGGCGATTGTTTACAAACGCAAAACTACCAATGTCATTTTCAGTACACTGTTGGAGGATTTCTTGTTGCTTTGCAAGACATAACAGGTCACATGCCCTGTGAATTTGGATTTAAAATGTCTCGTGTTTTCAGATGGGTGATTACAATTTACAAAACAGTTGTACGTACTTTGATTGTTGCGTCTTCAGCAGCAGTGACCAGTACGCTGTAGAATGCAGAAAAAAAATTAAGAGGACATTCAAACACATTGTAGAAATATAATCAATTCAAAGTCATGTTTGAACTGTCCTTCTGCGATCAATTCTGACAATCTTAACACGGTCACACACTGACAAGAGGTGCTTAACTCATTGCCTCCTGATGCCATTTGAAACTCACAGACAGATAACTGTGGAACCAAATGTTGCAGGGGGGTACATAGATACAGGAAATATCAATGTTTCGATAAACTTGCCGTGGATGTTGTCTGATCAACTTTGCAAATCTTGACAACATTACCCCCAGGTTTTTCTTTGATTTGCAGTAACTTATACTGCGCCATATGGCATCTGCAGGGGGCTAGAGTTAAGCAATTTATAAGAATCTAGAAGCTGTTACAAGAAAGCTGACATATCAACAATGCTGACATACTCTCACCTGTAAACAGGGTGGAAAAGTACTTTTGTTATTGGACCACGATGACCAGACAGCGTATACTTTGGAGGCGGTCTTGGAATCCAGTCTGTTGGTTGTCTGTTTTTCCGCAGTGGGCCTGATGATGATTACACAAAACAAACTGAGTTGTGGGATACAACGTGAACAACAACAAAAATTACAACCCATTTTTTAGTTACAAGTATTAAGAAATCATGGATATTTTGAAGAGCATTTGTTCCATGAATTTACTTCTTGCTGAAACTAAAATCAGGTTTTCATTAAATTGTTCAATCTCATTTTGTGTTTGAAGGCCAACTGGTCTCTTGCAATGTCACATCTTTATTCATAACTAGTCAGGTAGTCTATTAACAATAAAAATATGACCATCAGACTTCTTGAAATGTATTATGCATGTGGCTTTAGTAAATAGCTCAAGTGTTGCTACAATTCTTCATGATTTTTGGATTATGCTTAAAAGGTAATGCCCCCTTTTTTAATAGGCCTTCTTGGCTTAACTGGTTACATTATGATGTACTTTAAGTGCTTCATTTTACCTCCACTTTCAAGTTCTTTTTCAGCTTCACTCAATTTTGCTTCTAATTCCATCACCTGAAAAAGTTTCATGTCATTAAACATGTCACTGGGGCATCTTTATCATTTTGACAATATTAATCAATGAACTGCAGATTACCTTATTTTTGAATGAAAAAATTGACATATATCATTGTATATATATCATATATATAAATCGAGTTGTTAATAAATAGTTCTTAGGTATTTGACTTGTTGATTTTGTGTGGAAGAACAGAAGAACAGAAATATAAAGCTTCACATTTGTCATTGAATTTCAATGCAGGCAAACCAACGAAAAGAAATTAAAATTATCTTTGATGTACATACCTTCTTTTGAAGTCTTATAACAGAAGTCCATTTCTTTTCCAGAAGACCTGCATATTTCTTTTCCATTTCTCCTTTCTAGTAACAGATCAAGTGGAAAGATATATAACACATATATAGGTGGTTAAAAAACATTTGCTGAAAGAGGGGAGGATAGATATATATTGTGAGCAAGATCTCTTCTCCAAACTCCGGAAATTCAATTCTGCTTCATAATCATCTACTCCCTGCTATATTTGACCTGTTTCAATCAGTGTTTTATCTGCTCTTAGAGAAATTACAATAACAGATCTTTCTTGCTGCCAAACTGTGATAATTGTGTGATCTGGCTTTGATATTGTTAGTTATATACTATTTGTAAATTAGTGGAGGGAAAAATTTTCATTAAAAGTAGTACTGACTTTCTCTGGCTTTCAGGGGTATATAAAAGCAGCAAGGAAAGAGTATACAGCAATGAAAGAAAATACAAACAACATAATGTTTAATAAAGAAGACTGCTTACAATTTCTGCTTCATTTTTGAATGCTTCTAAAGTTGACTGAAATCCACATGTTTGTAGGTAATCAGCAATTGATTTGTTTCTGAAAAATGGCAGACAAAATACATCAACACAAGAAGATCAATTGATCAACAGTTTTAAAGCCGCTGTAAAAATGTGGTTGCTTCTTAAACACGAGAGACCCTAGCTAAAGTATTGATTGACAATTAATAGAGAAATAGAAGGAATCCTATGGTCAAACATTCATTCAACACATAGGGCATTCATAACATATACACTGGCTGGGAAAGCAACAGAAATTAGAGAGAGCATTAGATAGAAAAATGGCTGGTGAGTAATGGTTTACAAAATGAATGAAGTCTGCTTCTTGTAATACAGCTAGCTTTATAAATTATCAAAGATATGCTCATATTTATAAGAAACTGCACAAGTATCCAAAATACTTTGATTAATCAAACAAGTCTTCAAATCTCTAGATATAAGCATAATATGTTCCCTAATAAAAAATCACCCCACACCCAAATCCCTGGGGGTATTCAGAGGATTTTTCCTAAACAGGGTGTTAACACTGAGTTGATGTGAAATTCACTCGACCAGGCAGCAACAAATGGCCTGGGGGAGTGTCAAAAAGTAACAAAATAGGAACATAGCATAAAGTCCAAAAATAACCGGAATATAGACCTGTCTTTATATTTGGCCACAAATAATTAAAAGATCTTTTCTTTGCAACTTAAAAAAGAGCAGTCCATCTGACTGGATTTGCTTGCATCTGCCACTGTTCCTTAGAAAATTCAATCTGGAATGTCCTGTACAATGATGTTTGCTGAGGTCATTCATACTTAAAGGTAATATGAATCGAAAATTTTTTTCATCCAACCTTACTAATTCGATGTCGCTGATTCCGAAAATGCTTTTAAAAATTGTCTTTGACTTACGTGTTTTCCGTAAAAACGATTTGAACTCGATTGCAGCAAGCCCAATATTTGTACACGGGATCTGGGACGAGATTATTTTTATGACGTAAAGTGTTTGACACTTTTCTGACAAATTTGTGCGGCCTAGGTGGAATAGTGATATGTTTGAGAAATGTCGACCAGTTCAAGTAGCGATGCGAGTATTATCGAATCAAATAATTTATCTACGAATGAATCCAGTAGTGGCAAACACATTTTAGAGGATTATGGCGCACTTTTTATGCCATACCAGCACGAACACTTGGCTTCAGACGAAGATGATGAGGAAACAGAAGCCCAGGAAGAAAATGACCAGCCTGAGGACGAAGATGGTATTAGACCCTCTCAAATACGATATCGTTTTGAAAGGAATATTCCTTCAGAAGAATGGTAAGATATGATTCAACAGTCAATTTCCATCTATTAATTATTCCGTTTTTATCGATGAAATAAGTTACCCCGAATGGCTTTCCTAGGCCTATATATTTGGTGAGGCGAAACGAAAATCAACTAAGGCCTGTTTACAACTTTTTACGCAGATGCTCATGTGGTAAATGTAACCTTGACGAACTTGTTAGTGCAAGGGAATATCGTTGTTGCAGAGAGTTTCACGCAGCATTTAGAAAAGTGCTCTTTGATGGGTTGGGGGATCATCCAATCTGTGTTACAGAGCATGATGTAAATAAAGATTATGGCTATCCCCGCTTTTGTAAATAAAGAAGTATTGAAGATTGTCAGTCCACTTTTGAAAAAGAAAGATGGAAGTCCGTATAAATAAGGTGCAAGTGGTTCTGAAAATGAGTAAGAATTTTCAGGATTATTTAAATGGAGTGTGGCACTCTCTTCTTCAATTTGTTTACTGAAAATTTACAATTGGGTAGCACCCATGTGGTAAGTATTTATACTCCATGTCAGCCATTGCCTAATTGAGAAAATACATATATGTGTGTGTGGGTGAAATGAGTTTTTAATGTTAAGAGTATATGGAATGAGTTTTATATGTTAGATTTGCCAATTTGTTAAAACCCGCCTCATTCATTATACTTTGAATTATGCGATTGCTCCCCATTTTTTTGTATCCTCATAATCATAAGAAATTGCCCTCTTCACAGATATCTTTGTGCTGTAGCGTAAAGAACACTTGTGAGGTCGATCTATGGATACCTTGGTTGGGATACAACAAGGCCATTAACTGCATGTCTATACAACTTCATCAGAAAAAAAAACATCAACAATAAAAAAACTGGCTACAAAGATTCTACAGAACAAGATTCTATGTAACATTGCCTTGATAGCCAGCATTCTGATTGCAAGCTACATATATCTTTATAAGAAACCTTTAGTCTGGCATTTGAAATAAAAACTGTTTGAAGAAGAATTTTTTGGATATGTATTGTTCAGTATCTGTACATGCATGGATGCAATGTGACTGTTCTTTCATAACATTTATTCTAACATTTAAAAACTATACCTTTGATGTTGTTCAGTTAAGGCTCGGTTTCTTATAAAATACTATCTTTGTTTTATCATAACATAGAATTTACATATATTATCTATGTATAATTATGTATCATAAAATGTGTATTTATACCTATGTATAATTTTACCTATTATATCCATGTATTTAATAAACATTATACATATGATTATATAACATTTTGTATTTGTGCAGGCACAAAAATATGTCAAAAAATTTTACCCTTTCTTTTCCAAAATGGAAATTTCAAAAGGGAATGTGGCCTACTCTTTTTTAAAACTATTAGCTCCTAACCAGAAATTTGCTTTTGCAAATATAGAGTAGAATTATTTTCTGACACATTTTGTTTAGAGTGCCCCAACATAGGTCCTACACTTGTTCTGCAGTTGCCAGATTTCCAATTCATCAATGAAGGGGGGGGGGGTATCCTCATTTTATACATTTGTGTTGTTTGTGTCAATATATTTTATTGTTGTAAATTCAAGGTAAAAGAAACACAGGCAAACAATAGAAGGAAAACATTTAAATCACATTACATCAATAGATTGGTTGGGTTTTTATATTTTTTTAATGGAAATCAAAATGCATCTAAAAACAATAAAAAAATGTTTCATTGCAAACGACCTGTTGTTGAGGAAATTGTTACCAGCATATATTATCCAATCTTGAATGTGGCAGTGACGTTTTAATGTCTAAATTTGTGCAAAAAATATTTATTTTCACATCATGTAACAGTTGGTGTGGTCGTATAATGACGTGTTTTCTGTGTAATCTACGAGACTGTGTCAAACACTTGACGTCACAGAGGCCTGGGGCAGAGCGGTCTGACCGCGTTCATGGTAGGCCACATTTTGAAAGTCACAACAAAGCAAAATTGAAACTTTATCACAAAATATTTCAGAAAAGGCGATCGAAGACTAGTAAATGGATACTACAGTTAGAGAGAGCGAATTGAGTTCTATCAGATATGTTCAAACAGTTTTTCGATTCATATTACCTTTAACAAATCTTAGCCCAAATAAAGAGATCTCCTTTAAAACCAATACATGAATGGGCCAGCTAAATTAAACCAATATTTGAACCAATCAAACTACAAACAGAACAAAGCATTGTACTGTTTAGTTAGCCAATGAAAATTAGAAAATCCACACAGGAAACAATCACTTACAATTCTTCCTTTTGTTTTGGTGTGAGTACCATTCTTAAACTGTTTTTAATCTTCTTCTAAACCACCAATTTCATCAATGATTCGCCTGATTACGTTTGAAAGGCAAACTTACATGCAAAACAGCAGCTACAACTTGCAGCATAATTGTTTCCTAGATACGAATCTGACTTGTGGTTTATGTGTTCTAAAACAAAAATAAATTGTGTTACAAAGACTTCACAATGCAAATATTTCAAGCATTATTAAAAATTTACATGTTGATTTGTATGAAACAAAGACTAGGTAAATGGCATTCTTCGCAAACAAAGGTGGCAGGCTGCATGAATAACAATAGCATTGTTTAGTGTGTTTGGGACACGGTACTTCAAAGCTAGAGTTTCAGTTTGATGAATAGTTTCCATTACACAGTTCATGAGACTATGTTACCTGCATAAATAAATGAACTTTGCTTGTTAAATTGAAACTTGCTAATAAACATGGTATACTTCATAACCATTCAGCCCTGGCTCCTCTAGACTTTAACACAATGATACCAATATTTTTGACATAAATCTTACATGTTTGGCAATCATTTATCTTATTGGCAGCTATTTTGTCCCCTACACATTCACCAAAACCTAATACCCTGGTCATTTTTTATCAACAAATGAACAAGGCTAGATTAACACAAAGTTTCACATTCACTTTCTTGTCCAGTTGCAGAGAAACATTTTAAAGGGGTGACATGACAATTAAAATAAATAACTAGAGTCTGCAACTGAAGCAGACAGTAAGGTCTGATATTAAGAAAATTAATTTTCTCTCTAACATTATGCAATTCATCTTTTTCATTCATTATAATATTTTGCTTCCTTGTCTTGCTTTCCATAATTTCTGGCTGCAAGCCTTTTGGATAGCTAGTTGACAATATGGCCTTTTAGTCACTTCCAGGCTTCCGATGAAAATATTAATTCTAATATAGGAGATCAATGGCAAGTTTTCCAAGGAGTCTGCTAAACAATTTTTGGTGCTAGTTTAAAAGGTTGACAACAACAGCCAGAATTAGCAACCTATTTGCAATATTTTTAAGTTCCCTTATCAGCGCTATCTTGACTTGAGGAATTTAATCAGTATTATTAGTCTGGGAAACTTCCTCATTGATTATTCTCTCCTGCATGTCAGTTAGGTATCAAAACAATAATAGTTTTCAAGGAAAAAAATTCACCTGCTATAAATTCTATAAACAATATGAAAAAAACATAAACAAGCTTTTTATAACTTTTTGGGAAATAATCATTGTTTTAGTACTCTGTTTTGGTGGTATGAAATTGCATGGCGACCCCTTTCAAGATTCAAAATAACATAATTTTATGGCACCTTCATTAAGATCTGGTAGAATTTTCTCATACCTAGCTTATTTAAATTCAACACGCATGGAATTGAATGACTCTTTTTATGACATGTTAATTCCAGAGTTTTAAAAAAACCAGCTGTTGTAGAGAGATCTTAAGTTTGAAAACCACCCTGAAATGTTGATGATGTTTTACATTGGAAGCCAGCTGTGAAACAACTTAAACTGCATATCTGGGAGCGTCATTCTACTATTGCAGCATTTACTTTATAATTCATGGTTTTATAAATTATAAAACACACTATGCATCAAAAAGGAGTTTAACAAACTCGGCGATAAGAAATTCGCATAAACATGGGCCTAAATTGCACCCGCTCACTAGTCTGGTCTCGATAATGTACACAATTGCATCCGTTAGATTAACAGTGGCATAAAAATAGAGGAATTTGAACCTTGTTATGTCATATTTTAAAGGGATGAGTTAAATGGGTATCAAATGCCCACATTTCAAAGGTAATAATTTCTAATAGGCGTATTCACATGATGTATTATCCAGAAGAGATAGGCGATTCTATTGAAAGTAACCGTGTCATGTATCTCCACGCCTAAATCGCGGCTGAATATTAACAATTTATTTCAATTTAGAAGCCACAGAATATTGACATTTAACCAAAAATATCACAAAATCTTGAATCATTGATTGAAGGTAATTGCCACGTCTAGAAGTTCATTTGAACGAGTTTGAATATATGCTATTGCACAATACACCATGTTTCAGGGGTGAATTTACGAGATCTGGAGAGCCACAAATTACCTCCAAGGAAGACAGTAACTGGAGTTAAATATTTAGAGAGCAACATGTCATTAAAATTAATAACAAATGGGAATCCATAATTGACATTTCAGATAAAAAATTATTTCAAGTGAATCCCTGACTCCCATGACATGAAGCAGCCTCCCTTTCTGAAACCACAACTAAACAGGCTGGGCCAGTGAATTTGAGAAATTTAAATGCAAAAATCTTGTGAATTCACTCCGTTTAAAAGCTCATACCTTCTTGAGTTCATAAGGTGTATAATCCTTGCCTTCTTGTCTTTATAAAGAGTATAATAATGCGTGAGATAAATGATATTTGAAGGCAGCTACAATTCACATTTGATCATCGTGTGGCAAGACAAGCAGCAAATTTAACTGACGGTACTAATCTCCCACAATTCATTGCGAACTTCAACGGGTGCTCCCGCCCTTCTTTTTTCGTGTCCGCTGTTCGTTTTTCCTTCGCAGCGGCAGATAAACCTTCATTAGTCCTGTAGAAAAACTTTATATTTTAAAACTTTTAAAATGACACCTCTAAAATGTAATGATACTGCTTCTAAAATCTAATGATAATATTTCTATGTAGAGAGCAAGCTTGAAAATTTTAAGAAATAACAATCTGAAAATATTTCCTCTAAAATTTGATGATATTACCTTTAAATTTGATCATTTTTTCTATAAACAGAGGTCAGGAGAATGTTTAAAAATTTCCATAATCTTGTTCTTTTTAATGTGGCTGATATTTTTATATTAATGTAGTTCTATCTGTTTATCATGTTTAATGCTTCATGTAAAATTAACAACCAAAAATGAAAAATTCTAACTTGACCAGCCTTTCAGAATAAAAAGGACTCACTTTGGGTGTGGCATTACAATTCATCATGTGTTCATTAATCTTTCTTTCCACTATCAGACGTGAAACCGTCATGTTCTTTGGCCTCTTGCTGCATTAAAAACACATGTTAAAAGTCCTTTTGAAAGTTTATGAATCACAAACTGCAAGAAAAATGTTCTTTTAAATGTGATCTGCCTTGCTGTTCATTTATAGGCTTCTAAAAAACATTGAATTCAAACTCATGGAGACTTTGAGCATTGAAGGAACCCAAGCTCTCAAAAAACTTCCTTTCACTTGTACCTGAATGGCTGGTTCTTTATTAAAAGCTAGTCTTCTATCAAGTCGCCATGAATTAGTCATAGGTTTTTGGAGTTTTTGATCTGAATCTTGAGGTTAGAAACGCCGAATGTGAATATCTGCAGCAAGAATTATGTGCATCGAACAGTTGAAATGAGCCAAGATGAGGCAAGATTATGAATTATGGATGAGAAATATTTAAAAATATTTATAAATGCGAAAACGACAGAGCAGGTCAGAGGCAGATAAGATTAAAACTTATTACAAGCGTCGGCGTTTTTTGCTAAGTCCCGCTTAGTTTGCAGTGTTCTATCAACAAAAATGTGAGCTTTTTCAGATACCTTTTTAAAAAAATACTGTCAACAAATAATAATTTGCCATGAGGTCACTTTTAATTTAGAAATCCTAAAAGAATTTGCAAAGCTTAATTTTGAAAATGTTGCTTGAGCTTTGACACTAGACCCAGTTTCTTTTATTCATAATTTTACCACAACCACTTCCAAGCTGAATCTTTATTTAAAGAGTTAACAATAAAAAATACACAACTCTAGTTTTAAACAACGGAAAAATAAAGAAAGTTGAAGACACATTTCATTGGTCCTTGAAAAACGATGCGTATTTTAGCTAAAAACGAATCTGCTTGGGACAACTTCAAATGCCTCGAAACTCCAAGGTATTGCCAAGGCCTTAGGTTCCTTTTTCTTCTTGCTATCCATGCTTGCCTGATTAAATTTAAAAGGAGAAGCAAAGACACAAAAAAAATGAATTTTTAGTTCAATTGCCTGTATCAAAATTATTTTCAACAATTTACTAACAATTTTGCTCCATCTCACAGGATCTAGCAACAATTAATTTTTAACCATAGGAATAGATATTCGACGAAAATCTACCTCCCACTAAAAATAAGCTACTTCTTTTTCCTAAGCACGATGCTAAACATTAAATTGCGTGTTCCACGATACCTTTGGTAAAACAGTTGTTTGGCGAATTCACAGTAGCCTGTAATAAGCATCTCTTGTTTACTCATGTGAGGAAAGTCTCATCTGATAGGGATTTACAGTTAGCCAAAATATATTCCTTAAATTTCAACAAAAAAGGTTCTTCCTGAGCAAACCGCCAGCGGTAAGTAGGATAACTTGATTGCAACTTAGAAAACTATCAAAACTCACATTTTAGAACATTGTTAGGCTTTCTCACACATAAACTCAGAGCTCATTGCCGATTAAGCGGCTGGCGATTTATTATCGATGAGGATAGAAAATGCAATTTTGGTGATTTTCTCCAGCTCCCAATTTCTTTTGGTGAGAATGGAGCTGAGGTTTAAGCACTTCAATTAAAAAAAAATGCAAATGACATGCAGCAAGGATTGATCTTCCCGAAATCAATCTCTTGACAAAATCAACTAAACATCCAAGATTCAGCGAGGGTTGTTCACTTTCTTGCATGCAAAACATTCATATATTGATTTCTAATCCTCGAATCGTCCATTGACAAAAATTTCTAAATTAACGTTTATGCTAAGCTCACTATGATGCATTAATTATATATCATCAACTTAAATACAATGGATATTGCTCGTTAGAAAATACACTGACAATAACAAAGTACTTCTCTAAATCCAGACTAAATCTAATGCGCCAAATACAAACTACAATTTTAAAATAATCAAATTCAATTGCTTTATGAAATGCTCTAAAATCCTAATTTCAAGAAATAAATCTATGCAATGACTTGAAGTTACAATTAATGACGGGTGGCACGAGAGATACCGAGAAAAGCACACGGAATGAGTACAAAAACAATCATCAACGTCAGACCTGGGTGACAAACGAAAGATCCATTTGTCTGTTGCCATTTGAGGCTTAAAGTGTGAATCCAAATTCTGTTTTAGAAAGAAAACACCAAATCTCATCTTCTTTCATGGGTGCCACAGGATGCCATGTCGAACAGACTAGACCGTTTTCCCACTTTCGTGATACTTGATAGTAAATGCTTTGAGATTGGAAGGGATTTATGTTTTGTTACAAAAGCGTTTCACACCTCCTTTAAAAAGTTGATTGAGCTTGTCTGTCAGTTCGCGATAACTCAGCCACATATTAAATGTATTGTGGGTATAGCGTTGACAAGACAGTGGTATTAAACTGCCAATTTAAATATTTGCAGTGATGGTTAAGAATTCAGCTATTTGTGGGAGTGGTCGATTGGGTAACTATTTTGAAGGCGTAACAAAAAATATGAGTGATGAAAATTGATCCCAACATCTGATTTCCTAGCCAAGGGCCATGAGCTCAAAATGGGGCTCCACAAGTATCAAATTTGAAACCTTAGGCCGGAAATTTGATTTTATAATCTTAACAAAGTTAAGCTTTGACTTCTGTAAAGAACAGCATGCGATATTATCTAGCGAGTTAGTCCACCATGTGAATGAGGTTATCCATATTAGGCTAAATTAAGAGAAAAAAATTCTCACAGTTTTCTGGTCAGTTCCTGAATTTGCTGTTTTTGGTATTGCGGAGGAGTCATAGCGTTGTTGTTGTTGCTTCATCAATTTTATACATCAAAGGCTTCGGCATTGATTGGTAATCTATGTCACGTGGTAATGGAATCTTGAATTCGAGGTTGACGAATATTGCTTCGAGCCATTTCTCAAGCATGGCGAAAGGAGGCCTAATACAATAAGATAGCATTTTAATAATTTTTATCATGAATTAAACGAAGAAATTTATTCTTAATGGGTAGCAGGGAATGCGGGCTCAAAATAAGGGGAAAAAGTGTTATCCAAGTCTTTCGGGAACCTATCTACAAATCCTACATAAGCTTCCTTAGAGTGTGAACGTAAATTGCACTCCTTGTGCAAATTTTCATCTTTTTACAAAGCATCCTTAAGGATTGTCAGCCATGGAGCCTTATCATTTGCCTAGGGCTGAGGAGCAGTACAAGTTTTCCTTTATCATATATTTTGGTGCAAAATTAAAAGTGACTGCACCATTTGTAAATCTCACTTTGAAATTCCAGTTGTGTAATACAGTCGCTAAAAGCGATTGCAAAATTTTGTATCATTTATCATTTTTTCTTTAAACTTTTCAGAACATACTCACCTTTTTTCGGGATCCGTGGCACAAGCTTGGAATGCCAGTCTAAAAAATGGTTCAGGACATTCTGAACAAAATTGTTTCTTAAATTCTTCTTCATCGATTCCAAAATCCTTGACAAAAAAAGAAAGGAACGGTGAGTAAATGCGTTGTATGAAAGTGCCTTAAATTGGTATGCTTGGGCAAAACTACGACACTACACAAGGTTATTAGAAATTCAGAATTCACGAGGGTATTACATGGAAGAAGTTTTTGTACAAATTTGAGATCCTTTGCTTTCCAGAAGTGAAAACAATTATTGAAAACTTTATAAAAGAAGAAAATTTAAATGAAAAGTAGTTCAGGAATGTATCATTACCAGGAATATTCATTAATTAAATACTATTGTAGCATTCTTCAAAAAAAAATTAGAACCATCTTTAGCAGAAGTCTCACATTCTATTATTGAAGCATTTAGAGAGGAAAGAAACTTATTTATGATTTTGGGAAAGTTACAAGGAGAAGGAAATGGGATTTCAGCACGAGAACTACTATGAGATGTTTACGTTTCATACAAAGAAAAAAGTATTATATACTTAAGAAAGATGTAATGTGAAATAAATACACAAGAGTCAAAAACTTAACATAGGTTTAAAGATTCACTTACAAATTTGCGAGGTAAATAATCTGGATCAGCTTTAACTCGTCCAATAATCTGAAAAATGATAAAAATAATAAATAAGAATAGGTAATAGTCAACATTGCTTGATTTTTAGCATTAAATTTAAAAATAATCGACGAAAAAGAAGTACAAAAACCTATGATGTTAAACTTTGTTTAAATTTTATGCTAGAATAAATAAATATCAAATGACGCAAAAACAAAATACAAATAAGCATACGAATAAAAATATAAGCATTGAACGTACTTCACAGATGACAATTCCAAACGAAAATATGTCCACTTTTTCATCATATCCTTTACCTGATAAAAATCAAAATAACTCTTTGGTACAAAATTACAAAAACATAAGGTTTACAAACTCAAAAACGTATAATGGACAGATATTCTTCCAGTGAAGATATGCATTTAATGAACTTATTAGAATCTATGAAGAACGGAATGAATAAATGAGTTATTGATATAATCAGGGCAGGGTTCAGGCCCATACAATTTGCCTTTCTACGCATTTCTACGCAAGTCTTTTAAATAAAATACTGATGGACCTTAAAGACTAATTATGGCAAAAGTGGAATACCTTTCATCATTTCTGGCGCCATCCAGAATGGAGATCCAACAACTGTTAAACTAAAAAAAAAATCACAATGCATTTTACAGATGATTTACAGATGCTGTGTTGACTTAACGAAAAAACCATAAAGTTAAACAAAAATCGATTTGGAATGTCCACTCGTATCAAACGCCTATCTCACTTATCATCAAGACTTAATCTTGCCACCTTAAATTCCTGGTCTTATCAAAATATTATCATGCACAAACAAAATAATCTCATTACAAAATATCAATACCGTTTTTTAGGCACAGGCCTGCTTGGGCTTAATGGAATCGGAGAAGTAGTTGGCGAAGTTGTAGGACTTGTCTTGGAGGAAATTGGATTTGGTGATAAACGAGGCGACCGAGACGAAGAAGCATCTTGTGGCAAGAGTTTGGCTAGCCCAAAATCAGCCACAACTACAGTTTTGCCATCCTAAAGAAATACAAGGATATTATTAGGTCTTTCTAAAGCCTTGAAATAGATCTCAGAAGTGATGGAAATAAATAGTTTTAAAACGAGCGGAAGAAAATATGAATACTGTCCATAAAAATGATAACTAGCTAATAGCTATTTTAACAGGTTGACTTGTTTAGACCTAGACAGTCTGTTATCATTCAAGGACCTGTAAATTGTTATTAAAGAAAAATCAAAGAACGTTTAGAAAGAGGCGCCAAAATATTGTTCAAGTGAAATACCAATTTAGGGCAATTGTAGCAAGTTTCTTCATCTAGGAAAATATTACTGCTTCCATGAATCAACCACAAAACATTCGGGTTTTGTTTTTTTGACAAAGTAACCCAAAATTATCAAAATATAAATCGCAAATGAATGATGAAAAATGAGTGGCAAAAATATTTTTAAAAAAATCTTTCCATTTGTCAAGAAAGGGGGATAATCAACCGAATGAGATTTGTTCGCGTTTATTTGGCCTAGATGGAGATTTTGAGAATCCAGCCAGATGGCGTCAGCATTGACTTCACGGCTTCGAGACCGATTAATAATGGCCATTACATAGCAGTGTAGGCCACAGATCAATGTTGTTTTTGAAATTAAATGGTGTTAATGCAACTGAAAACCACATTTATAGTAAAACCAATCCCGTTAATCTTTCACGTAAGCCTCTTCGGAAGCATCAGATAAGAAGGAAAACCTTTTTAATAAATTGAAAATAATTAAGAAGTCATGGCTTACTGCGTCGTTTCGTATCAGGCAATTTTTCGAAGTCAAATCTCGGTGTATCACATTCATATTGTGTAAATAGGCCTAGGAACGAATAAATAATCGGATAGTCAGTGCTAATTAAACGAATTATATAAGAAATCAGTAAAGAACTAAAAGGGCAACCATAGGTTACCGTCAAAGCTGGTTTAAGTCAGTGGGGGGTCGTTAGAATCCATGGGCATTAAAAGGGAGGTGCGCGCATTAACAAGAAAGACAGAATCAAGATAAGCAGAATTAGGGTGACGGGGGTTGTAAACAGAGGAGACAGAAAACGGCGGCTCAGACAGATCTAAAGGGAATTATTTTTCTGATTTGAAGAAATAACTTCCCCCTTAGACGTTCCAAAATCAAGATAACATGAAAATCTTGTTTGAAAAGGTCATTGATTTATCGTATTTTTAAAAAAATCAGCTTATACTTGATAATGATCATAAACAAAATTATTATGAAATGATAATGAAGCAATTAGAACGCTAAAAACAAATGAAAATAGGTTGTAAATATTCTTACCATTCCAGAAGCAATATCTTTTGCAAATTGGACTCGTTGCTTCCAAGAGACTTCCCTATACTGTAAAAGAGCAATGGCTCAGAGTTAGAACCAAAATTGAATCTACTGACAACATTTCAAACCAGGTTCTAGTATTTCTTCGATAAACTGCTAAATTCAACTTTTCTGATATCTTCAAACACTATAAATATGAAAAACAATTGTAGCTGAAAATAGTAGGTAGATTTTCCCCTTATGAAAATTCCAAAAATTAACTACTAGGTAAAAGGTTGCCTGTCAGCAGCTAAATTGTCCCCATGCGAAATAACATCCCAATGGCAAGTGTGGTAAAGGCCTAGCTTATTTAAAATATGAAATACTTATTCAAAAAAGATTCTCTTGCCAATCAGAGCACAAAAATACAAACTATATAATCTACGAATATACATTGGATGATAGAGCCTCTACTACAAGGTTAATATTTATAACATTTCATCCAGCAATTACCTTATTTTTTAACAGTTTTCGAAGAGTTCCACCTGAAATGTACTCTGTAAAAACAACGTTTAGGATTTAGATCATCTTATGAAAAACACATGTAAAAAAGAGCTAGTTTCGAAACATTCCCTTAATTTCTTTCACTGTCATAAACATCAATTCTGGTTTTTTGTGCAGCACGTGGCAGCTACACTCCACTATATACTTTTAATACAATCAGCAATTCCAATGCAAAAAATTGAGAATACAGAGAGAATTAATCTAATCCACAAAAGCAAGGTGTGAAACAGGACAAGGGAGCTATTGTCTTCGTGCAAAACCTTCTTTCTACTTTTAATTCCATTATCTTCTTCCCTTCATTTTTTCTCTTGTATTGCAAACTGTTCAATACAACTACCTTCCTTGATGGTTGAGGAATATTCAAATTACAGACACGTTATCCTTTGCCTATGAGCAAACAACTCAATTAGAACGTTTTACCCTGCATTCTAGAATGATGCAGATACTTTTAGAGTTACGGAAATTATTATCAAAGGCGATGAAAGTGCTACTTGATAAACACCTGTAATGATATGAAGTGCTTTGTCCTTGTACATTATCCCAATAAAGCGAAGAACATTTGGATGTTTGAGACTTTTTAACAACTGCACCTATAATGAAACATTATATGGCAATAAAACTTTATATCCAAAATAGTCATCATCGTTGTCAGACTTTCGAAGGCAAGAACGGGCAAAGATAACAACAGGATTCACTATGCGCTGAAATCGTATCTTTGCAGTCAGCTTCAAAACAAAACGTGCAAAAACTGAAATTGGATACTGCCAGAAGAGGGCTACTTGCAAAGGCAAGCCTGAAATTTGTGCTACGCATCCAAATAACAGCGGGAAATATATACATTTAAAATTCATCCAATTTCGTTTTGAATCCAAACATTTTTCTCTCCAAAATCATTTGAATGTTTCGTTTTTAAGCAGCCAAGCATTGCCTCTCTTGTTGCACGGATCATCACTTTGATTGCATTTTGGCATAACATCATTTTATCTTTTGGGGCAACTTACCTCATTAAGAAATGTCTCCTCGGCATCTTTATCTACTTTTTTTAACTGTTTCATGACCATTTCTTCACCAGTTTTACTGCTTGTTACCTATGATGTGTAATAAATTTTAAAAAATGAAAACCAATATTTCTGAAATTTTCTACGAATGAATAATTTGCTGAGTCTAAAAAATAATCTAGATTTCAATTTCGATTAAAGCTTGCAATTGGTATTATTAGAAAAACACATTGAAACAACACTCTAGCATTTGTTAATGCAAGTGAATTTATTTTTGATGCCAGCAAATATTTTCCAGCATAAAATTTAGATTCAAAAAAATCAATTCATCAAGATATTTAGTCAACATAAACGTAAATAAATACGATTCTTACCCTCACGACGTCACCGAAAAACCCTTTGCCAATTAAGTCACCATAAATCAGTTCAGACGGCCTGAAAACCTGACTAACTGGAGTTTCTTCAGTTTTAAATGATTGTGCTCGATGAAGACTTGTGTACGCTTTAACCATGTCTTTCTGACTGATTTCTTCTTTGCTACATTGCAAAAAAAACAAAACAAAACATCTTTAGGCAATGATGTACCTGATCACAATTAATATGAAGGTATTTGATTCATATTTCACATGAAAATTACAACACATGAAAATTACAAAATTAAACCTCCGAAGGATAAAAGTAAATGAAGATTGAGCTCTCTGCATATAGCAAAACAAGAGGGGCTCACCAATAGAGGGGGGGGGGGGGTTAAAAGCATGATTTCAATAATGGGAGTAGGTGGTGTGACTGGGCGGTCCAACTACTATATATATAATAAAAGATGCTCTGAAATTAGGAGTTGTTTGAATTTGTTAGGAACAGATCTTCTCGCATCTGCTGTAAACCACACTCTTATTAAAATCATGTTACGTCATCATTTGATGCAAAAAAACCATCAATACAGCCTTACCCATCTATTTCCGTGAGTGATCTGCTCCTCCGCAGTACCGGTGCTGACTTGGTGATGAAAGACCTCGGCAATGTTCCTGTATTTGGTAACAACGGCTTTTTGTTTTGCCGCGCCTTCGCAGCCTTCGCTCTCAATTCTCCCCCGTCACTTTTGGTCCTTTTAAAAACACTGAAATTAAAAAAAGAGAGATTCCTTTCCTTCGATGAACTTCTTTCTCGTCTTTTTTCATCGAAGTGAGAATCGTGCGATGTTTCAAATCCATTTTCTGATTTCTTTGATTTCGAATTGAAATTTGGATCGCTGTCTGATTTTGCAATTAGCGCTTTATTTTCATTTTCCTTCAGGTGTCTTTCGATGGTCACGTGAAGAGTCTCTGTTGGCTTTGAACGCAGTAATTTGCTGACCTTGAAAACACGGAACAAAATCATTTACTAAATGTATCACATATAATTAGAGTAAAATGATATTCAAGCCGCTCTTGAGAAATATCAATACCATAAACGTGAAATAAAGGGGGTGGGGGGTGGAAAGAGCACGTTTTCCAAATTTAACAAGAAGCCCTCTTCATTAAAACGCCGTTTCGGAAGTACCTCTTTTCTGAAAACATGCGTCTGTCCAAAATGCTTCTCTCCAATATTCAAATGCTATTAACACGTAAACAAACGAATGGTTGATATGAAAAAGAACATTAACTTTGCAATAAAAGTATAATAATGGTTGGGGCTTGTTTGTCAAAACAGGATTAAAAGAATGTGGGGTTATTTGAGGATGAGGGGAGGGGTAATTTTCGGGTAGGAGAAAGGGGGTTAATCTTTAAATCAGGAAAGATGAACTACCTCTTGAATGGTCTCATCTGTAACAAGTACACCATTCACTTCAATAACTTTATCACCAGCTTTCAAAGGGGATTGTTTCGGGGTATTGCACGCACTGCAACAAAAAAACAATGTCATATTGGATATTTGCAAAAGGCAGTCGTAAAAAAATTAGTGTTGTGTGGTGCAATGTAGTGTCGCTTTGCCGATTTTTTGCAGTTATTATAGTAAGAGGAACTAGATAACTGTTCAGACCATGATTATCTCCATTAATCATAGTTCAGTGATTTTTATTCCAGCAAAAACTTACATTAGCCTTCAACTGTTTTAAAATAGTTGAGTATCTAACACAGCATGGTCTCCAAATGACACGATTATGGCCTCAAACGCATTCCTACCAAATAAAGTTCCATAAAAGCTATAAGAAGCATTGAAACAATTATCAAATCTAAACTAAACAATGAGGAAGGGAAACATGTCGATTGAATGAATTACAAACATTGATCAATATTTATTCAATGTCTTTTACGTGTTTTTCCTTTCATACTTGAAAAAAGCCTACCCTCTGAAATCGTGAAGTCTGAAGTTACAATGAAATACAAGGATCTAAGAAGTTGTGTTTGAAAGTGGAATTGAAAACTTCACATCAAATTAGATTTTAAATTTTAATGAAGCCTGATTAGAAACTACGGAAAAATGTTCGGCTGTTTGTCTAGACATAGAAAATGACCTGTAATACCATTAAAATTTCACATTCAGTACATCGGATTTTCATCACTACTACTTGCATGATTAAGAAAAACCTTCTCCTGAGTCGGTAGAGTTAAGTAAAGCATATAAATATGCAAAATTGCTAAGCTACTTGATCAAAATCGGTCTTATTTATTGATAAGACACGTCTTTATGTGAGCGACGAGATTTAGCAACTGTTAAAAGAACGCTTAATGAATGTCTTGAGAATGGAAAGCAATGCCTTAACCTTTATTTTTTGAGAACAATGATAGAGGTGATTATGTCTAAGGCTGAGTAAAATTCAGACAGAATAAAATTATCAGCTGTTTTTAAAAACAGGTTGTGAAAAGAGAATTAAATGCTTACGTTACGAAAGATTATAATATTCGTTTAAACTGGTCAAAGTAATTGTAAAAATGAAGTGTCAGTTTTCAATATTTCTCAGAAATACCAAATCAAGTATAACAAAATTCGTCATCGGTTACGACATTCTACTTTCATTAATGACTTGAAACAATTGACAAATTAGGTTGTCCCTTACGTGATCGATAAACTCAGAAAACTCAAAACTCCTTACCATTTGCAAGATAAGAACCTCATCATCTGACAAATAATTCCGAGGATAACAGTATAATTAAGCTAAATTCACATCCAATGTCAGCACATTCTAAGACAACTTGAGTTTCTGGCCTGGTTGCAGGTACCCAAAACGACTTTCTTTTGATCTCGATTATTCAATATCTTTATCAATAAACGGCGATTTAGGCATCGAATCAACGACTAATCTACATCGAAAACCTCATTCATTTCATTGAACGATTCACTTTGTTGGATATCAAGATTATTTCTTTCGATCTACCTGCTTTTCGCGTTGTCTAGATCACGATCTATGTTATAGGAAAGCGAACACTCAATTTAGGAAGTTAATTCTGCACAAAACAGCATGCACAAAAGAATATAAACGGGTCTGGAGACGAGTTAAAAATTTAATCCCTAGCATCCTGTTTAGGCATTTCCCGGAAATTCAGCTGACACGAACATGTGTGTGGTTGAGACTAGAATACGCAGATTAGCATTAACTGTAGGCCCACATCATTAATACATCCATGACAAAATCTTTTACAAATGAATGTTCTCAAGCTTTCATGCTTTCTTATAATCATATGATTGGTACGAATCTCTTAAAAACGTTTTTCATTCTCTATAGGCTATTTTTTGCGTTTTAGCATTCAAGTGAAAGTCGCTTTAAGAAACTTTCAACAAATGTATTTTATAAGAATATTGAGGCTGGGAACTGCTTGCAATTAAAAACAGTTACAATTAAGATTTATCACTTTAATGTTCACGTGGTTTTGTCGCAAAATGATGTTTTATTTTTGCTAGATATATTGAAATACTAGACTTTTGTTTCAAAACTGTACCATAACATGCACCAATCTCAGGACCGTGGGCAGATTTGCACTTGGGTCAACTCTTTTTCAAAATCAGTTCGAGGCTTAAGTTTCTAAGAATACTGAAGCTCAGCAAAAACTTTTGCATTCTTAAAAGGAAGAATGCATAATACAATTTGCAGCAGCATTTATTGTGCATCTTTCTGCAAGTTATAAACTGTGTCCTAAATATCTTGGTTTCTTGGCAAGATTTGAAATACGAGCGTAAAATATGAGTCCGCATAGCTCTCAACTAATCTATCGCCATATCTTTTAAGGCAAATTATCTACCAGCTGTAATTACTATTTTTACATCTTACAACACAATAAATTTATAACTCCATACGAAAATTTATATAACTTCAATGAGTTAACTGAAACACCAACTGCGTCATTTGACTATTTAAACAGCGTAATCTTTTGACATTGGCCAACTTAAGAGAATATCGGAAAATTAATAATTCAGGTCAAAAGCGACGTTCACATATGTGCATGACAACAAAGATGGTAAACTGTGCAAATTGGTTAACCGTACAGTTTATAAGTCTTTAAAAATTTATACTGAAATGAAAGCCAGCAAGCAAATTGGTTTCGTAACAAATGAGTGCTATGGGTTAATAGGGGGGAGAAAGGGGGTGATAGTCGGCTTCTTCTGTTACCATCAATCTATTAAGGGTATCATTATCAATTATCGATCTTTGTAGCCAAGAAATTTAGGCATCCAATCAGCATTTTTTTAAGCAGATTAAGCATGTGATCACATTGTCACTTTATAAAGCTTCAGTAGGCCGTTCAGCCTTCTGATAAAGATAAGACAGCTTTAAACCCAATTGCTTTTATCTGAATGGTTTGAAGGGGGTGGGGGTGGGGGTTGACGTCAAACATAAAAAGAAAACAATTACCTTCCTCTAATTGAAATGAAACTGTTTTTATCATCATTTTCTGCTTTTTCGAAGCTATTTCCGATTTTTCGGAGGATTTCTTCTCGCAGTTTCGGTCCCGTATATTTAACTTTGTCAATGTGCAATGGGATTCCTTTATCACCGACTTGATCGGGGTTCAATTGTACGTGACGAATCGTGTGTTGTTGCTTCCAAATTAAATTCTGAATTTCCTCCAATTTTTTGTTTCTTCTTGAAGAGTAGCAGGTTCCACTTCAAAAAGAAATAAAAACATGAAAAAAATAAATATCATTTGCTTTACAATTTTTTCAAACCACCTCAAAATTGGAAAGAAAATTAGGGAATTTCATCATCCTCTTGCAAGGGGGGGGGGTAATTGTCCCTGGCCCTTCCAAAAATGAGGCAAATTTGAGTCGAAAATAAGAAAGTAGAGCCTTCAGTTGTTCTGGGGCCAAAACGGCTTAAGAAGCTTCTCAGAGCAACATGAAGAACACCCCTTGAATTCCTCTTGCTACAATGATGAACTTCATTAGAGAGTCACTCATTTAATGGATCTTTGAAACAAAAACTTCTAAATTTACGAAAAGACTGCTTAATTATCAGACAAATGTTCAAATCATTGGCGAATTGATTCCCATGATCATTGTTATTGAATTGTGGTCAAGAAAATATTGGCGAAGTAAAATGGGGAGATTGATCAATGCAAATAAATTGGATTTAACGGGGTGTGGAAATCATAAGCCCATGAAATAGTTTGTAAAGGGTCTTGTTGTCTGTTTTGCTGTGGGGTGTGTGACCACATTCAGTGAGCTTGCCTTGGACAATTCCATCGTCTGGAAAACACTTCTTCTCAGGGGTAATTGGCTGTTGTTGGAAGATTTCTAGCAAACACTAACTATTTAACGCTGCAACAGCAAAAAGAGATTCTGCAGGGCATTTTGACGTAACAGTCCCCAGAAAAAATAATGCTTATACTTAATTAAAAAAATTAAATGTTTAATATGACACATAAATGCTAATAAAGAATGGCAAATCGGTCCCAATTTTCTGACCTTTAAATGGACGGATCTGAAGACACCTCTACCATACCCCTCTACCCTAGCATCTCATAATCCCTACCCTATTGGTACCATTACAACAATAAAGACCGAAACAAGATTATCATACCAAAATAAGCAGTTTCTTTCTTCTAAGGTATATTCGTCTCCATCACCGATAAACTTTTTGCAAATGTTGCACATGAAGCATTCAGGGTGAAAGTTAACATCACCAGCAACCTATGGATAAACAAATTCATTTTTAAAACAACGGTTAATATCAATAAAAACATTTATAAATAATATAATAAACAATCAAGGATTCGCATTTTGGGAGAGCAAGAGGTGACTGCAGAGCAGAGCAGCTGAAATAAAATACAAGAAATGAGATGCTACCCTAACACAAAACACAAGGCCTATTTGACACAAAATCAAACACAAAAAACCGTTTATTTACTCACGAATCTGATGATAAAATCCGAATTATTCTTTCTCATTTTGATGCTAATTTTCGAAAACTCCATACAACGCATTTCAGCATACATGTAAACTAAATTCCTTGAAACAGATCGCCTTTCAGGATTCTCAAGCAAACACACCTTAAATAGTTGGACTAATCTACGTATGCGGTTGATTTTGAAATAGAATTAGCAACATTTGCTCTAAATTCTCACATTTGTTTTATTTTCAGACAAATTAGGCCATTATGGTGATATAGATCGCTTTAAACCTGAAAAAGAATTTCATTCGGCCTTTTGAAAATACAACAAATTACACTTGGGTGCAAAAATATTGTGCAAACCATTATAAAGTACGTAATTACCTCACAATTAATTCAATAATTAGTTTGTTAATTTTGTCACAATTAGTTGTTATTGAATTGATTATTCTGATTTTTTTCAGCATTCCTTGGAGACAGCAGTATCACTTACGATTTTCTACAAATAAATTGTTAATAAGAAAACAACGAAAAACGGCTAATTACCCGCTAAATTAATTGCTAAAGAACAAATTAGGCCAGCTCTCTATTCCTATATTAGAGACCAAATGATGTTGATGTTACGATTAAGAGCCTCTATATTAAAGCAGCGAATTCTATATTTATTCAGCGAGGCTGACAAAACTCCAGTTACCTAAAGGACCCCTAATTTGGGTGCATGAAGGAGGGATTAAATTCAGTTCCGACAAGCAAGGGGGCATTTGGGTGGCAAAAATGTTTTCTGCATCAGTTAATGTAAATAAAAGGTAGAAGGAACAACGCATAGTCAAACTTTTTCCTACAAGTAATCATGCGCATTTCAAATCACCAAAATCCATCGAAGAGGGCGTAATAATCACATCTAAAAGCCAATTATACTTGACAAAAAGAAGACTAAACGAAATCTTATAAGAAGAGATGACAGGTGAACTTTGACGATATAGATTGTTGTATAGCATTGTCTTCTTTTCAATGGGCTGGAATTGCTTGATATGGGTATGACGATACATTCACAGTTTGTGACGTAGGCTAGTTGAGGCAAAGCTCTGGCAACACCTCATATGAAGCAAAAAAGGGCACATTTATTATCCCAGTTAAATTAAAGAAACTAACACATTTCATTCCCACTTGAATTTGAGCAAATAAGCAAATAATTTCCTACAGCCAATGTTAGTATTTTCAAAATTGTATTGCAATTCTGCATCTATTTTACTATTGTTAGCAGAAAATGGCTAAATTATAGGCATCTTCTAGACCTCTTTAACACGTCATTGAGCATGAAATGCTGCTCTTTGCAGTGGCACCTGGAAATTTTATTCAAAAAGGGTTAAAAGAGCTAATGAAGCAAAGGATGTTAGGGAGTTCTGTGGGATGCCACTTGGAAAAGTTTTTAAACTTTGAGTTAATTAAATTCAGATACCCAATTGTTTTCTCATTGGGGGGGGGGGGGTTTCCACCCCTTTTGCTTCTAGGCTATGCCACTGGCACTTTGGAATCATAAAATTGTCAGGTGGAAATGCAAGCTCCACATTTAGTCAGTTTGAATTGGACTTACAGGGAAATAAATCAACTTAGGTATCCACCAAAAACTTAAAGTAATTCATTTCATACAGTTGATAACTCTTTTTAGAGTATTAACATTGAACAAAAGTGAAATGATATTATTGACAACACTCATAGCTTTTTTATCCAAATCCTGTTAGCTCACAGTTATCTAGTTATCTAGTTGAAACTGTTATTTTTGCATGATTAAAAGGACTCAGCATTAATTCATAACCTCTGTTTTCTATGTAAATCAAAAACAATGAAAATCACATACCATAACAGGACCTGTTATCCGAGTGTTGCATTTCTGGCAGATTTGGGAAAATCGGAGGCTGAAGTGATCTTTGCAGAACAAGTCATTCTCCTTTGTGTAATAATTTTCTTTGAGTGGTTTGAAACACACGGAACACCTAAGACACAAAAAAGGGTTTAAATTTATTGATTAACACAATGCAGTGCAAAAAATTCCCTATTTTCCTTACTTTACACTGCTCTTTAAATAACGTTGAATCATATTTGAAAAAGACACTTAACACATGCAGACTTTTATATGTTAGAGTCTTTCAAAATTCACATTCAAATCTTCAGCTTTATTTTTCCCTTTGAGTACCAAGCAACTTACAATGTTTCAAACATTAATTCAGATACTACAGGTAGATCTTGCCACAATAATAAACACTTTTCCTGATTTGACCTTCCTGCAATAAACAAGGAACTCTAGACTTTCTAATGATAACATCTGATTTAACAAGAAGCAGCTCTCTCTCTCTCTCTCTCTCTCTCTCTCTCACTCTCTCTCTCTCTCTCTCTCTCTCTCTCTCTCTCTCTCTCTCTCTCTCTCTCTCTCTCTCTCTCTCCATTCCCATTGCAAAATATTTTGGTGCTGAAGCAAATACTGCTCAATTTTAATCAAGTTCAGCTAAAGATACAACAACTATTCAGTCGTGGTGATTTCCCTACGGACTTTGTGATTCAAGTAAATGATCTATTCTTGTTATCCATAGGATGTGCCCGTTGACTAGAAGGTTTTTTGAATCCCTTGGAAAGTCTGAATTAATTGCAGAAAGTGACTCCCCCATAAACTTTGTTGTGGAAATCAGTTCCATGAAGAACTTTCATCTACAGTTCACCTAATTTAAAAAACTGTCCTACATATCTTACAAAAACTGTCCTTATTTTCCTGTTTCCATCTAAGTTCTTCATTATTTTGCAATTTAACGTTTGTTTCAAGTTGCAATGGGGTGTTTTGGTGAAAGAACAACATAGAAACTCCCACTTGATGTTATGCATGAGAGGATTATCAATTGTGCAACCCTCTTAAAGAAGACAAAGATGCTGATAATGAATTCATTGAATGACAATAAAAGAAAAGATAAGATGAGATAAAATGTCTGTCAGCCACACAGTCATTATTGTATTATAGATTAACAGATCTGTTTTGCAACAGGAAATATTTTCAATGAGTTTAAGGAGTGGATTGTAACACGCGCAAACAAGCAATGAAAAACGATATAAAAACCTGGAAATAAGCCACAAAAAGTGGCATATGTAAACACTAACCTGATACTTAATTTTCTTTAATGTAAGCAGCATAACCAGGAAGCAAGGGGGTGTCAACCCCGCTCCTTTAGGTACAACGCTCCTTGAGCCAAATAAAGGCCAAAGCTGGGATTAACTTAACATGTGCTGGGATATCGAGATATTTCAAATAAATGTAGAAAAGACCCATGGGTTATTGGTTCAGTAAATAAATCTCTTAGCTTGTTTGTGCGCTGTAAAAATAAAATAGAAATTGAAATAATATTATTAGCTGACTCATACCTAAAACAATTAACATGCCAAATATCATTGAGTGCAAACAACGATTGTGTGCTGCTGCTGATTACAAGATGGCAACCTGGACAGCAAATTGACGAGGAAGAAGCCATGATAAGAACAATCTCGTAAAATCGTTGAGAATATTGTTGACAAGTTATCGTTCTGCTTTAGTTGGTCTGTCTCAAGGTTTACTTCTTTGAGCAGAAAACGTTTTAGACTTGTTGCATGATATTTAGGCCCTGTTCGACAACGGCCATAATTCCAGCGATCACTGCGGCACGAGTTATCTTCGATGTGAATTCTTTTAGAGAATAATTTACACACATTAGCTGAGTATCATTTCTGTAGATTGACATCATAATAAATGTTTACAAATCATGAATGACGTTTTAATCCAACTCCTGTCTCTTTTCTCCTTCCGCCTAAATCTCGCTCATGATCCAGGGGGTTCCCTGCGCAAAGCTTTTCAGGAGTATCATTTGGCAGAAAATCTAAAAATGACGAAAATATTACGTATAAAGTCATGATAAAATTTTAGTCTCAAAACAAAATGATCAATGAATATCTCAAAGTCTACTATAATAATCTTGATTCCTTTTGCCAGATGTTTTTCTTTATGATCACCGTTATTTGATGGAAAAACTGCGGGGATATCTTTGGCTGTCAATAAAATTAAAATCTTATGTGTGCCTTTTTGTTACATTTCAAGTTTAAACTTCACTACAAAAACAAATTTTTTTAGTTGTAATTCTACTAAATGCAATTGCTTTAGGGGAAAACAGGCTAGTGAAGGGGAATATTCCATCCAATTACCCGCATTTGTAGTTCGTATCTTATGTTTTGGAAAAAAGGAATATAACCTTCCGACGGCAGAAAACGAGTGGCGGGGATGTTTTCTGAAAATGTGGTAATAAAGATTTGTCAAGAATCTCTTGTTAAGATTTGTTTCTTAGTCACAAACTGCCTTCCAAATTGGTCGTGGAAAAGATTGGACCTTTCTAAACTTTTCTTACACAATAGCATTTTTGTAAAAAAAAGGGCGTTGCCCAAATTTGACGGGCGTGGTCAGAACCCTATTGCCATCTTACCTTTCCACTTTCTACAGGGTGGCGCCCCCGCTGGAGACAACAAAACACAAAGAGTGAAATAAGAACCTGTACAAGCAATTGCCAATTAGGTGTGTATTTTCATTATCTCTATTCAATTCTCTTCTCCCATTCGTCACATATTTAATTTTTCATATTTTTTTGAATGTCAACACCTCAATCGCTAATTTTTCTTTTTATGGCGCCCATTCAAGCACGTACTTGAAATAAAATCCTGTTGAAAAAAGCAGGGACCTGTTTTTTCAAATCAATCCATTATTCATAAGATGGAAACGCTAAAATAGATGCGTACGATTTTTTATTTGCCCCACGAAAATTATCGTTTCTTTATCAGTCAAGAGCGTGGTTTTATTGTTGCTCTGCAAAAACAGCTTCTCGCCTAGCGATTGCCAAAATTTCAGATCTGATATCCAAAACTGCTTGGCCGATAGCAATTTACCCTGCAAGTGAACGGTATTTTTATTACCGGGGGTATGAGCCACCTATCAAAATAGCCCCCTCAAATGATGCCCCTCATGGCACCCAGATTAGGGTTTCAAAGGATATAATCTTCTCACATTGGTTGGGCGTGCTATAGCCTCTGACAAATGGCACCCATGAAAGAGTCAGTTCATGTCAGATATGTACGCGATAGTGACCAGTCGAAATCAGAAAAAACTGCAGGAATGGTTGGTATTAATCAAAATAAAAGCAACCTACATTTTTGACACCATTAAACCACAGTGCATATCAGTCAGAGCTCCATCTGCAAAGAAATTTTTTATTCCTTAATAGGTTCAATGAAATTTATTTGCAGAAAAAACAAAAAAATTGTAGTCAATTTGCCATCATGGTGTTTACCCCCTGGATTCGTTAATCCGTAAATCCTCGTACTGATAACGAGACACCCTTTCCTTTCACGATTTGAATAGAACTTCTTAAAAGGATTTCAAACGAGGCTTAAGCTTTGAAAAACTCATCAGAAATGTCATTTTTCCGTGTAAAGGTTAACCAAAGTTTAACAGCGATTAATAATTAAAAGTAAACGATATCATTAAAGCATTATACTCAAGCCCGAGGCGAGATCAAACTTTCTGGGGGGCTCAATTCCAAAATTATTACAAAATATGCTGTTTTATTTTAGTTCTTTTGTCTTATCATTTTGTTTGGGGGTGCTAAGCCCCTCTAACCCCCTTCTGACCCCGGGCCTGATTACACTTATTTTCATAAAAAGAACGGCAAATTTGATCAATCATTTTTCAAAATTTGTTCATTATATCATGGTATGTTTTTCCTTCACCTAGGTATGCGAAAAACCTTTCTTCTCTATGGCTTACTCGCTTGTTGAATGTTCTTGACAAATAAGTAAGTAACTCCAAGATAACATCAAAAAAGCAAAAATAATGAGATTAGTTGAGGAACAATGTTGGTGTTTAACAGGGTCTGCAAAATTAGAAAAAATGAGCATGAAAGTAAAAATGAAGCAAGGATAAAAACCTTTTTAATTCAATCAAAACAGAATTTACTTGCAAAAAAATATTGCTACTAAAATATAAAGATGGATAAATATTCAAAAGTAAATTGCAGCCTTAGACATTTCAAAATCTCGATCAAATAATGGCCTCTTTGAATGGATTCAAAATTTTGAAAGATAAATTGATTTATCAACAATTTAATCAAATTGCACCAGTTTCTAAATCTAGCAAAAATTGGGACAAGTTTGGAGGATCTTCAGAGCTTTCTAGGCTGGGATTAGAATACAATTTTTTCCAGTGGCCTTTTTTAAAAATGATTTTTAAAAAAGAGGGGATATCATTAGCTATTGCCAAATCTAGTCGGGGATTTAAATCATGATCTACGGAATTGTAGAATAATGGTCTTCTTGTATTTCTATTTGCACTGTTATGTAATCAATTGATGATGATTAAAGCAAAACTCCAAGGACATCTTATCGAAACTACAAAAAACATTACGACAACATTACGACAGCGTTTCTCCTTTAACTAGCCGCTCTTGCGTAGCTGCGCCAAGATCTCAATGCAATGCCTATGTTCCCTCTACCAAATTTCAAAACATTCAAAACATTTCAAGTAATTATGTGAAAAAATAATACTTTATCATCGACCTCATAAAAATGCAACTCTTACACAATCCTATAAAATGTTATTAGTTCATTAATAATTATTCTAATACTAATGAACAAACTTTTTGTCTCATTTCTAAGTCATAATCTGCGATTTCCAGAGCCTTAATATAAGCGAGTAAAGCCTCCAAATTGTCACCATTTTGCATGTGATCAATAGCCATTTCCACGTGCCTGTTATATTCAGACAGTTCATCAGCTGATAACATACACGGACATTTATGAACTGTAAAATGTGCCGATCCGTGTTTTTCACATGTGCATTTATCTGATACTCCTGAAAAAGAAGTGCAAGTGAAAAATAAAAGACTAAAAAATGCTGACTTGTGTCTGTATACATGAAACAAATACAACATACATTCTATTTATAACTTGAATAAGTGAGTGAATGGATAAAAGAATGAATGAATGAACGAACGAAGGGTTGAGTCAATGAACGAACGAACAAAGAGGAACTAAGGAATAAATGTGTGGACAAACATACAGAATAAAAAATCAATAAATAACTGATAGCAAAAAGGAACGAATTCATAGACGACTATGATGACAGTAAATCAAAATATCGAGAAGATAAATAAATAAACAACAGAACTAATGAATAACAAATCCTTTAAGACCATGAATAAAAACTTGATTCAGAAATATATACCGATTTAACACAAACATGCTACTGTACCTGAAGAAAATTCATTTTCATGTGAAAATCCGTTCTCCTCCAAACAATGGTCACCTTCTGCACTCATATTTGGATCGGTTTCTGAACGTCGCGGGATAGTCATGATACTTCTTCTCAGACTCTTTCTTGATCGCATCAACAATTCATCATCAGAATCACTTTGATCAGTTTGATCGCTGTCATCTGGATCACTGTTAATCAATTCAGCAACCGATGTCCTATGATTGGCTGATGATCGCCGATTCCCCGACAAAACACTAATCATATTCAATTCATTCGAAGACAAAGAGTCGGCATCAGAAGCATAATCATGATTTTCTGATTGATCACTGATTGCTTGGTGATTAAGGGTGTTTCCTACTTTGATTGCTATTTCAGAAACGTCATCATCTGATTCAACTATCGGCGGAAAATAATTACTTTGATGATCAGAATGATTGCTTTGATTGTTGATCATTGGCACTGGATCATCACTAATCATCGCTTGATCACTTTTATTTGATTGCAGATCAGAATCACTTTCTGATATGTACTGATTTTTGATTCGCACTGCATGATCGAGCAGCAACGTCATATCTTCCTGAACATCGAGATCAAAGCTGCGATAAAATTTGGTTCTATTTTCGGATTCCTCTCTGATTGGTTCAAATCGTTGGTCAGCATCGAGCCGTGACCCATTTTGTGAACTTTGCTTTGAGTCCGTTAACATGTGATCAGAGAATAGGGATTCCGACCCTTCTCCATTTGATATCGCAAGCTTTGAATTGGCTTTATTATCATTGTATTTTGCCTCTTCAGAAAGAACTGAATTCGAAAACAGTGATTCAGATCCGGCGTATGGATCTAAGCCCCCTGATCTGGATGAAACACCCCCTGATCTGCGCGACGATTCCCTTGATTTGCTCAATAAACCCCCGGGGGTATCATACTTCTCTTTCTGCAATGCTTCTTGGAAGCTGGCTCTTCTCTCATAGACGGCCATGTGTTTGGTGACAGCGACTATTTGTCCATGTTGAGGTGTGGAACAGCTCACAACCGGGGCTTCAAGAGAATCTGGCCGTCTACTGGAATGCCTTCTTACACTTTTTAATATGGGAATGTGGTCTGAATTAACGGTTGTTTGATGATCAGAAGCGATACTCTGTTGTAAATGTTGATTTGATGATAGTCTATGAGAGTGCCTTGCTTTTGTCTCTTTCACTTCATCGCTTGCATCCTCTTTGATTGACAACGGGCTGCACGCCGCGTCAATCACATCGATTGAAACAGCACTTTCATTGTTTTTAACACCATCAATATCGTCAGTTATACCATATATCAATCCAACCGCAGATCGACGCAGGTTTTCGCAGATACTACTTTCCCCTTGAGCATCTTCCCGCAGATTTAAACTATTCTGAAGGCTTTTTTCAAGGTCTCTAAAACTCTGCAGCTCCTCACGCGGGTATCTGCGGCTAGATAATGTCACTGAAGAAGACTCGCGGTCTTGTTGCGTCACACATGTAGCAGGCGTCTGTACAGCGGAGAAATCACTTATTGGGCTGCAAGCAGTGTCTATGACCTCTGCGTATGAAGCCTCGTTTGCACAATCAGTGGGATGATCAGAGTAAAAAGAGGCCTGGTTACTTCTTTCACTTTGTCCACTTCTATTTGCAATGTCAGACATTGTATCGTCACTGTAACTCTCTCTATATTGCTGAAGGTTCTCAGGCTTTTTGTTCGTTTCAATTGGTAGCTCACTTAAAGATCCAGCGGTTGAATTTCGTTCATTCGTCTCCGAAAACACAAGAGTTCTTGGTCTGGCAGCAAACACAGGAGATGTGATTATGTTAAGATCGATTTCCCCAAACGGCTCTGTCATCTGAATATAGCTACCATCAGCAGTTTCACTCTGGGTAGCCTCATGCTCGCTCTGAACATCGCCTTGATCGCTCTCAGCATCTCTTTGCTCGCTTTGAGCATCTTTTTGCTCACTCTGAGCAAACACAGGCGAATCTGATACCACATAGCTCTCATCATTTGGGGTGGTTTTATTTGGAGAATTTTTCATGTCTTGGACATCTTCCTCCTCACTCTGAACGAATGCAGGCGATTCTGTCTCATTGTAACTATCTTGTAACGTTGAGTGTTCAATCTTAGCACCACGGCCATCATCCTGAACATCCAAAGCCTTGCTTTTAATATTCCCAGTCTCATTCTGCACATCCCCGGGCGTACTGCTCAGAGAATCCTCGATGGTCAAAACAGGTATGTTCTCACTTTCTGGTCGAAAATACTGGCTGGTTCTCTCAATACTGTCCGTTGTTGAATGGTAGATATCAGATGAATCTGATGGTTTTTTTGACATGGGAGACGTCGGAGAATCAGGGACGACAAACCTTTAGATAGAATGAAATTAAATAAAGTTTCATGATTATTTTTATTAATTTAATATATCCAGATGCTTTGCACGGTTTCAAGCATGCTTAAGCAACGAGTTCTAACTTGCGATTCATTGCAAATTCAAGCAAACAGCTAATCTTCAAATCATCCGTACCTGTTCACTTCTATTTCAGTTTTCTCAGTTGGTTTTTCATTCTGTAAGGGAAAAATTTAACAAAACATAAGACTTAACTAAAGCTACACTTGTAATGCATTATTATTTAATGTAATTGGTTGACCAGCTAGTGACTACCTAGATCTTTGGACAATAGGGTTTTTAGATTAAGAGTTTGTGCAAGGAATAACGAGCGTTCTAAAAATAACAAAATTCGAGAAGAATAAATTCGCTCAAAAGTGTAAATTCGAGAAGCATCAAAAAAAGATTCATACTTTGTTGATATTAGGCATGTATCTTCGTATATCTTCACGTGATGGTTGGAAAATATCTTTTTCGTTTAATGAAATGTTTGAGATTTGGTCACACACTTCTGACATTACAATATCTTTAGCACGCTTTACCTAGAAGCAGTGAAACAAAACAAAATGAACAAACAAGGAATCAGATTGGATCGAAGTTGTAAAATACATCAGATCGAAAACACAAAATAGTCCCACATGATTGGTCAAAATAAGTATTTTGACCAATCAGCGCCTGTTGATATGATATTCAAAACAAAAACATCGGTGCAAGTATAAGCATAGAAAGATCGCTAAATTTTCTTGTGTAGCTGTGATATTTCCCAGTGAATTCCTCTTTGACTTTCAAGAAATATTAAAGAAGACAAAATTTATAAGAAACAAAGAAACGAACCCTTTCCATAATTTGATTGTCATAAATGGCATCCGCTTCTGCTCTGGCCTCTTTTGAGAAAACTAAACCATGATCACTGACTCCAAAGATATCTAAACGAGGCAAAGAAATGTCCATCAAAGACACGAGACCATGGTTGAAATGGAAGATCTGCTGGAACACACAAAGTGGAAGATTACTTGAGGGCTGATTTCAAGAATAGTGTGTGAAGCTGCTCAGAAATCATCAATTTGATCTCAGGAAGCCGGTTTGCCATGCTTCCATACTTTTCTGAGTTCAGTTATTTACATCAGAGTAAATAAATCTGGCTAATAATCAATACGCGAAGAAAGTATCGAGAAGCTGGCAATTGTGGGTAAAGTTGAAGGCAAGAGAGTTAGGGGCAGACAGAGATTAACTTGTATGGTTGGTTTAACATCCGTTGTTGTGGGTGATTTGAAGGCCAAAGTAGCATCACGCTGGTTAGGACAGAAAGAGGCTTGAGAATATAGTCGCCAACGTAAAAGGCACTCCAAGAAGAAGAAGGAGAATAATAAATGAAAAGATTTCTGTGAAAAAGACATACCAAGAGATTTTAAGAAATCCAAATGAACCTCTACGTCTGGCTCATGTTTGCTTTCACCATTTAGCTCTTGCAAAATCCCATGAGTCTCTGCGCTGCGTGGATTTTCCAAAATGAAAAGCTCTCGAAGCTGATTTCTCGCAAAGTAACTGAAACAAAGTAAATAGTTTAAAAATATATGCAAGTTTTATTTAAGAGGGAGAAACAATAGGTGGCAATATCATATGAAAAGCAGAGAAAGGTAACAGAAAATAAGGATGAAAAAGGAGATCAAATGCATTTCATTCAACATTCAAAGTGATTTAGGTTTATTTGGTTCCAGTCAATATGCTACAGCACAAAGGAAATTTAGTGAAAAGGACTAGGCCATTTAACACATCAACTAAAAATTCGAGATATTCAGAATAATATTCAAGATTTCTCTCTTTAATAACATTTTTGTCCTTAATTTTATGTATCTTACCAAGCAGATCCACTGAGAAGGGAACCACGGGGGCAATATTTCGTAAAGGCCCTAGGTAGGCCTGATTAAATGACTAAAATTGTAGGGTTGACATTAAATGGAACAAAGAAATAAACAGAATGCCGCATTTTTAAACGATGATTTGCAAAACGAAAAGGGTATCTTACCGTAAAGGGTTTTTAGAAGAGCCGGTAGTTTGCTTCGAAATGGAATCTTTAAAAATTTGTTTCCTGTAGATTTTTTCTTCAATTGTTCCACACGTGATTAGGCGATAGATAATAACATCTTTGTTTTGGCCTATGCGATAAGCTCTGAGAAAAACGAAACCATTATAATTATAAAGATTATAATTATGACGAAATAGGAATGAAGAACAATGACAGATGTGAAAGAAAAAGAAAGAATATTAAAGATTATCATGATGGAGAAATACAACTCGTTAATGTCAATAACTATAAATCAAATTTTTTATGTTTTGATATAAATTAAATATCATCAAAAGTTAGATAATTGTCCAGTTAATTGAAAGGCTTTCCGAAAGAAGTTGTTTCATGTGGAATGATAAGGCAGAGGCGCCTTATACTTATGCAGCTGTATGAAGATTAGCAAAGACAGTGGATTTCAAAGACAGCAAAGATTAATATTAGAAATCGAATAGATTACCTGTCAACGGCTTGAGCATCATTTCCTGGGTTCCAACTTGGATCAACTAGAAAAAAAGCAATGCAAGATAAAAAAATAGTTATAGCACAGGCAGCCTCAAAAGAAACCATCCATCAACAATTCAATGTGAATTTCGAGTGCTGGATAACGGTAAAGGTTTACTCAATGATAAAGGATCAGGTGAATTAGATGTTTTTCGAGATGGAAATGTAGATAAGTTTGAAAACTACTTACATATGACAACTCTATCAGCGCCTGTAAGATTAAGACCAACGGAACCAACCTAATGCAGATAAGAATGTTGTTTGATTACGTAAGCTTAATGACCATAATTTGTTCATCAGAGCCATTAAAAAATCAGCCTCTAGGGCATTGCTAAACTATGCAAACGAATTTTATTAAATGTTCGGTGCAAAGCAAGTTAACCGAAAGTACCTGAGTCGTCAGGAGAAAGCATGTGATACTGGGATCTGTTTGAAACTGATTAATCAATGATTGTCTTTCACTTGGGTCCAGTATCCTACCATCGAATCGCAACAATTTCATGCCCTAAAAACAAAAGAGAGCTTTTAAAATACAATATTCAACCTTATCCAGTCCTCCTAGCCACCGTCACTAGCAAAGAAACAGAAGAACCAATGGTCTTGATCAAAATATTTTAGCATCATTCATGTTGTTTTATGAGAAGTTAATTCTTCTACGTTTTCTTAATCCTGCTTCATATAATATGGCCTAAAAACAGGAGAATGAAGATAACCCATTTCTTTTTGGGGAAATACTAAGCAACTCAGAAACATGGTAGTGTATATCAAGTTTGTAAGATTGGTTAAAACTTAGTCTTTTGATGTAAAAATTTAGAAACATGCATCACCTCCTTGGTAAGAACCTTGTCCACAATATCAAGCATCTTTCTCGATTGACTGAAAATCAAAACTCGATGATTTTCTTCTTTGATGTTTTTCATTAATTTTATTAAAAATTGAAGTTTTGATGATTCTTGCACTAGAACATTTTCTTGTGCGTGCCTGCAACGAAAAAGTTGGAATGAAGTTATGGGCGAGAATCGATTGGGCATGAAAGGGGATTAGCTGTTAGACCAATTAATCGTGAGGCTCCTTCGCACTCAAATGTCGCTGGTTCAATCCAGGTTCGACTTATCATCTAGGCACATGTCTCTTGTCCCACATAGCAATACATGAGTACCAGGTGGCAGGATGGGTGTGGATTGAAGCAACGAAAGAAGCCCTTGGCTGCCTCATCTCCTCGAATTGTTGCCCCAGACGCAGCACTTCTAACAACCAATCATATGAATCATTCTGAATCATTATGAATCGTCCTCAATCAATCTTATTCGTTATACTTACGTGTCATCACAAAGACCGAGTGTCTCACAAACGGCACTAGAAAGAAGTCTTGGATGATCAGCAATCTTTTTCAACATCGTCAGTTGTGCTAGGGGCGATTTGGTGCTTGCTAAGGCCTAAAAATAAAAGAAAATATTAGGAACAAACTCATCATCACAAAGCAAATTCATCCTGTCTTGCCTCCGTTTTGTATCGAGGTTGTAACTAACTATAGACACAGCATTCTTCAAAGTTAATTCGATGCTGGTAAGGGGCTGGGAAGAAGCAAACCAGAGTTTTTTTAATTTCCTCTCATTTATGCTTTTGGTAACTCATATAATTTTAAATGAGTCTCATGCATCTTCAGTACCTTTGTTACTGTTGTTTTCACACAATTTTCTCTCCTAAAAATATAACAACATTCCTAGGGTTGTGACAAATATGGAACAAAAATCAAGAGTAACATATACCTCGCGAACTCCCGCTGTTTCCAAAAAATCTTTGTAAATTTGTAATTGAATGTCAGACAAATAAAGCCAAATGATGAAGTCGTTCTTTTTGGATAGCTGTAAATCCAACTTTGATTCAGAACTGAAAATGCAATTATAGCATGAAATTTTAGGTTAAAGAGCGCAATGTGAGGTTAGGAAAGACTTTGGTTTGAGGCATGTGCTTAAAAACAGAAAGAAACCTCATGTTGATTAGAAATCAATTCTAGCTCTCAAAGCCAAAATGTCTTAAGGTAGCTCCTAATGACTTAGGAACCAGTAAGCATTGGTGGCAAGGGTGGGGCCAATGCGACTAATGAAGACATTAGCATCTTGAGACACTTGAAGAGAGCCAAAAGGGCCATTTACAACGTTGTCGCCTGTGATGAGGGGCAAATTAGAAATCTAAAGACATGGGGATACTGTCCTTTTTGTTAACAGAATTATCCGACAACGGGGTAATTGCAGGACATCGTGTGACGTATGACATAGATGGACAGGACTGGCAGGCATCAGCGAACGAGGGGACATAAAGGTGATGGAATCGCTACCCTTGAAAGATATGACACATAGATATAGCCCGACGATGTTAAAAAGTCATCCTTACCTTTGAGTTCCATCAACTGAAGAAATTTCATCTCTGTCCATTTCACCATGATTCTCTTTATCATTTTTATTGTTGCCAAAGACAGCAGCCTTGGTTCTTCTTAGGAAATATTGATCAATCATTTTACGAAGAGTGTTTGATATTTCATTTCCCATCCGCTTCTCATAACTGCTTGCGTCTTTTTCTCTTGCCTTTAGCAGAATTAAAAACATTTCGATAATTAAATAAATAAAGAGAAATACGACCTTGCATAATAATAATTCCTTTACAATGAGGTTCACAATGAATCAATCTATTTTCTTCGATCACTTACCCTTACAATCGGATTTTCAAACTCTGTTTTGAATGTTTTTCTGGATCCAAGAAGCTTTCCTTCAGTGACAAAATCGACGAGGGACCAAAGCTCCTGTGGAATATAAGATGGTCTCTTTATCAACGAAGAACAGTTATGCTTACAATTATCAACGTTACAGTGACCTCTCTTCTTCCATGCTACGTTAAATGTTTTATCAACCTCACCCATGTGTAAAACCTGTTAGTCACCTTAATGTTTCATTATACGAAAAATGCCTTTTATTCAACCAATCACATCTCACTGGAAAGTAAAATACACTTAGAAAGGATGAAAAATAATAGTCATAGCATCTCTACGATCCATATTGAATTAGAAACTTTCCTTCAATCGATAAATAAGATTCTTAAAACCAACCCTGAAATAAGGTGACCAGATAGCAGCCACAATCAAAATAGAGTCATGAACAGTTGCCCGGAATCAATGAAACTTATTGACCCAACGGGACTATCCATCATAGGTGAGTACCATGGCACCATAAGTTGATTAGTTGCTTATAAGATTTGAAAAGGTCTACAAAACTTACAGATAAATTGTTTTGAACAGGCGTTCCAGTTAGAATGATGTGATTCTTTGCAGGAATTGAACGGACACATTTTGAAGTTTTGTTTGGGTTTTTTATTTTATGTCCTTCGTCAAGAATGATGTAATCCTGAATGGATTGAAAATGTATATAATAATTGAACAATGTAAATGGGGAAAAGTGAAGATGCTTAAAAAAAAAGCAAAACAAAGCAAGCAAGTTAAGCAATGGCGCTTAGAAAATTGGGAAATTAAGCAATGTTAGCAAAGCAAGGGAAGTAAACAAAACATGAAAGTGAGCAATATACTTAAGTTATGCAAGCACTAAGAGGAAAAAATAAGGAAAGTAAGCAAAATAGCCAAAGCAAATAAGCAAAGAAGAAAATAAGTCAGCAAGTTAAGTAGCCATGCTTAGAAAATTAGGAAAGTAAGCAATGTTAGCAAAGCAAGAAAGTGAGTAAGATACTTCAGTTATGCAAGCATTAAGAGGAAAAAATAAGGAAAGTAAGCAAAATAGCCAAAGTAAATGAGCAAAGAAGTTAGCAAGCCAGTTTCAATCTCAGCTCTACTCAGCTAAGTTTCAAATACTGTAAAGACATACCCAAATAAATCTCCTTGATTGATGCTCAGAAAATTGTTCATGGCTTGTTGAAACCATTCCTTACAAAAATTTGTATTGCATCATAAAATTATGGATAAATAAAATCTACCTTTGTGATTTATTTTCAACTCTTTTTCAAGAGAATGTCATAGAACTGTTATGTTGATCATATCAAGAGAAGAGTCAAAATACTTTACATAGGTGAAACAAAACAGACTGCATTTCTCCACTAGTTTGTTTTATTTATGTTAATTTTAATTTTGTACAAGTAGTATTATGTAAATCTTTCCTTTTGTAATTAGTTGGTTTAAATTAGCTGTATGTAGCTATTATAAATACCAACTTTAAATAATTTAATATAAATAATAATAATAAACTAGGATGTATATTTGGTAAAGGATGCATAGAAAGTTCACATGAGAATAGATAACCTAAAAATGAGAAAACTACATTTTAAAAATACAATTTATACCATAAGTTGTCAAGATCACTCCACTTTTCCTCTGGATTTTGTCAAGTTCTTTTTCCCGTTTTCCTTTAGCACCATGGAACTCTGCTATTCGAATACCAGGTGCCCTAAAACATGAGATAAATATATGAACTAGGAAATGATTTTATGAAGAATGGAATGGGTGATGGAAAGGTTGACAAAGTTTTAAATAAATTAGTGTCCAGTAATATGCTGACACCCTTTGATTTTTCTAAATTAACTGGAATTAATCTTCTATCTGCCCCACTCATATCCTGTACTTTGTTTGATAGATTTTCCTTAATATCATCATAACTTGAAATAAAAAATAAATTAGTTCCCTTTTTCATAGCCCTTTTACTCCTCATATTTTCAACAAATGTTATAAAGACATTGACTTACTAGTTACAAAATAAAATCTTCAACACTTCCTACCATTTCTCAAATTCATTTGACCAGTTTTCCATCAGTGACTTTGGAACAACTATTAAGACACTTTTGATATGTGATTGATCAAACATTCCGCTAAGGAATGCAATCACTTGTATGGTCTTTCCAAGACTAAAAAAGGTACGGATGAATAAAATCTACATTATGCAATTTATATTTCATTTTTTTTCAAGAGAATGTCATAGCACTGTTATTGTGATCATATCTACAATAATAAAAAAACACTAAAATACATGACAAAGGTGCAAACAAAACAGAGAGTATTTCTTCCTGATACAGATAAATATTAATTGGGTTAGATTTTGCTACCTCTTTGGCAAAGTGAGTTATCAAAATCACGAATAATGATCCAAGGGAAATTGAATCTTTAAATTAAGATTTTTTTAAGATAGTTATTCAGTTGACCATAATCATAAATTGAAACTTAATTGCAGCAGGTTGCAAGCTGTACACTACTTTTTAATAGACGGTTGTTTGATTATATCTATAACATTTAAAGCAATATCATTGATAAAAATATAAATATTCAAAGAAATACTTAATTACCCCATGTCGTCTCCTAAAATTCCACCTGTTTTCAATTGGTAGATGTCCCAAAACCAAAGTACACCTTCTCTCTGATAAGGGTAAAGCTTTTCCCAGCATCCTTTGTGGATTTTTAGCCCATTCACTGTTTCATAATCATCATCGTTCTCATCATCAGAATCTTCGTCACATTCCTTTAAAAATCTCTAGCAAAAAAATGATCATCAAAATTGAATGCTGCCATTTTAAAAAATTTTTAAAGGGTTTTTGAAAATGAATTCCTTAGCTTTGCCATATTTCAAAATGAGGGAAATTTATTTCCTATACTTACAGTGAGTTTCTCAATCTTCGATATTAGCTTTTCCGTAGAAAAAATTGCTTCAGCCTTCTTAAAGTACTTTAAGGCATCAGGATATTCTTGACTTGCGATTTTCTCTTTTGCTTTTGTAATAAATTTGTTGAATTTTCCTTAAAATAAAAAAGAGATTGGAAATAAATAGCAGTGGCTGCCTTTTAAAAACTCAGAGAAAAAGAGGTATTTACTAGAGAGAGAAAGCACACAATAATTCTCAAGAACCAACAAAAAGTTGCAGCCACCCACAATGATCTGCATTAGCCTGCAATGATTAACGTTAATCAATGTTATAACAACAACCTGTAATAACCCTGCAACCACCCACAATGATCCACAATGACCAATAACAGTAATAATGCAATCATTCTTGTGTTTACAAACACCCAATTTTAAACTTTCACCAAAATGCCTCTCAGTGCCTTTCTGGCTACCCATATCAAAGTATTACCCTTTCCCACCATCTTTATTTAAAAACTTTGCCACCTAAATCTGCAAGTGCCTAAATTTGAACATAATTAAAAGTGTAATGCGCTGATCTTAAACAAAATTATTATCAATTAACTATCATATTTTCCTTGTAACCTCACGCTCACTTGAAATGTTACAACCGATGCATCTAGCAGTGATGCGTTTAAAGTAGAACCTTTTATAATTTTTGCAATCAAATTACTTACTCTTCGCAACTTCCTTCTCGTCCATCTTGGAATTCTCCCGCCAAAAATTTCTTCTTAAGGTGGCTCTGACATATTCAAGTACTCGATGTAGGACCAAAGACCAATTGTGCCCCCTTCTCTACTTCAATATATTCAAACCCTTTCAAGTTCACAGGAATTTATGCATTTTCTTAAAAGTTTTAATTTCATTCTCAAATTCCAAATTACTGTATTGACAATAAAAAAATCAATTACAGTAAGTATTATGAGATAAAGAAACATGCCTATAAATATCCGAGTATTTTTGGGTAGATTTTTTCTACCCAAAAAGATGACAGGCCCAAAATTTCAAACCCAAAAAATGACAGCCGTGAAATTTAAAAGTGACAAGATTATTCTTGAGCTTGCATAACTATCCTTTTTGTTCAGCAAGTTAAGATGATAAAATTGCACCTAACTATTCTGCACAAGATAGTAAAAGCAGAGACCATCGTTTCTTTGTCAATCTGTTGAGGTTTGAATTAGTTTTTTTCTACATTTTACTTTGAAACCCAAAAAGATGACACAAATTTTCAAAGAACCCTAAAGCTTGATGGCAATTTTTTTAACCTCCAAAAAATATTGCCAATTTAGAGAAAACCAATAAGATAAAATTTCCGTAAATTTTGAACCAAAAAAATGACACGAGCATCCCTATCAAAATCTTTACAAGTGCCCCGCTGGGCCTTTCTACACTTTAACCTTGCTTGCTATGTAAACTATTGTTGGCTATTCTGCTTTACCATCATAATTTTAGGGCACTTAAACACAAACAGGATATGTGAAGGGACAAAATCATTTTTAGGAGAGGAAAACTAACTGCTTAAATTATTCAATAGAGATTACATTTAAAAATATTTTCGCCACTCGTGAATGCTTTAAATACTACCACTACTATAAATTACATACAAAATTGATAATTAATTAATTGCTATAGGTATTCACTATTTAATAGAATTAACTAAACTACAATACACAGCTCGTTCCTTTTCTAGTGAGTGTTCCTCTGAAATGTACTTCTTTGCGTTTTCAATCATTTTACTTCTAATTTCACAGCAAGATAAAAGTTCTTGAGAAAGATCTCTAAATTCCTGAAAATAAATGATGCATTTTAATCAACAAGGAAAATTTCATTTTAAGTCTGAAAATCATGGTGCATTAAAGAATGAAATGTTAGTTGCTCTTGAAAACATCATTTTGCAAGACATCAAACAGTTTTAAAACTCACGGAGAGGTAAACACCGGAGCCATAGAAATGAAAGGACATTCTATTTCAACGAAGGCCTAAATTTTATGAGCTACCAAAACAGATGAAATACAAACATCAAAATAACAAGAAAATAGAAAAAAATCAGGGATTAATAAGTCTGGGTTTCTCCATGCCTTTTTAGAGAAGCAGCATATGATACAAATACCTGTAGGTTAAGCTTTTAAATTAGAAGAATAACAAAGATACCTTTGGGGAGTCAAACAAGAAACCAGTTTTTCGATGCTCTATTATCGATGCATTTCCATCATTTCGCCTTGCAATTACCGGTAGACCAAGTGACATTGCCTGTATTTACATAAAAAATATAGGATCAGCCCATTTGCAGTTATTGAAATGAACAACGGTTTATCAGATTTATTATATTTATATTTGTATCTATCGGATGTCCTAGACAGAATAATTTTCAGACCAACAAAACCTTTTAGCGAACATTCTTGCATTCAACTAAAAACTGTCTAGCTGGAAGGTAAAAAAATAAATTTCGAAATAACAAGGCATTAATTAACGTTAATACATTTAACATATGGTTTTTTAGCATAGGGGATGACCTCTCCTCGATTAATCTACTGAGAGAGCTCCTCCTTTAAGGAATTCCCCAAGTACAAGTTTCGTATATCCCCTTCCTTGGTTTAATTTTAGCTTGTGTCATTTCCTATATCTGTGTACTTATAATAAATGTATTTTGCACTGATTAACTAGTATTTTGTGTGAATTTTAAAATGAAAACTGAACTGATGTCATGAGTATGTGCTCATTATAAAGTAAATAAAAGTAAAGAAAAGAAGAGACAAGGGTGGTAAATGATATCATGGGAGTTGAAAGGGAAGAATGAACAATATTAAACAATTATAATAAAACTTTTTAGATCATATAAAACACTCATTACCTCCAAGATTGAGCTAGCCATTCCTTCACTTATTGAAGTATTAACAAGTGCAAAAACTTTTGTCATGACACTTTGAAGCTCCATTGGGGATATTCCATCAACAAAAATTATCCCAGGGGAACTAAAAAAACAAGTTCGTAACAATTACATACTTTTAAGAAGGTACGACGAGCTAAGATGGTTGGATGGATGGATGGAATAACAGATTTTACATCATCTCAAAGATATTTTTGTTCTGCAGTGTAATATGTTACAAATTTACTTTTGAACAGTGCAGGTTATTCTTTAAACGTCACTTGAGACATTATGAACGTTTGTTAATTGCAATTCTGATACAATTCTATCGACCTAAACAAGTTGTTATAATTTTATCTGCTATTTACAATACTTGGAGAGCATTCAAGGTTTTATTACCGTTTCAAATAGATTATAAGAAAGCCTAAGAAGGCAGAATGAAATTCAGAAATTGAGAAATTATCAATAGATATGCAAGAAGGAATATCTTTCTTTAACCGATATTTCATGTGTTGTACAAACATTTAACTGGATTGCAAAGCGACTAACACCTGGTGACATGATCTAGGAAACTTTTTACTGATTTGAAAATCTGTTAATTGTATGGGGAAGGAAATATAGAATAAACGATGTTTTTAAACTAAACGAAGTGACGTACTGCAAAATTGTATGAACTGAAACCAACCAGAATCTGTTCAAAGTATATATTTTGTATGGCAATTAAAACAGATACCAAAATAACAAATAATTAAATGCAAATAACCAGGGAGAAAATAATGATTTCAAAAAAATAAAAAAGCATACTTTTGAATTGTGTCTTTAAACTGCGTAGAAAAGTTAATATTTATCTGAAAGAGAAAAAAATCGTAATAAAAACTATCAATAAATAAACTAAATTAATCATTTTGTGATCATAAGATATAAGTTATCCTAAAAACTAATATAAAACAGTTTTCTTAGAAAAGAGAATTGCTTGAGTTATTTTTAGAAATAATTTGAAGGACTGCTTCTTGATGCATGATATTGGCTTTTTGATGCAATTGAAAAAAAATGATCATTAATGTACCTCGGGTCCTACAATTAAAAAGTAAACTCTGCTGTCCTCTTGGTGCCATTCTAAAAAGGACGAAAAGGACAACTGCATTTGAAGATTTTATTCATCAAAGAAACATATAGCATGTTGAAGAGTTAATGACGAAGAAAAGTGAAAAAAGTTTGAAATGGTTCTAGATTCAGGCTTTAGCACCTCAGGCCCACATCAGCTAATACGAAGCTGCCAAAACTCTAGCCTGGACTAATAGATAAAACTGCTTGCTCGCTTGCTTGTTTGTTTGCTTGATAAAAAACCACTTCGAGGTAAAAAACGACAATGCTTCTCTAAACAAACGAATCTATTTTCTGGGCAACTGTTTAGATGACGTTATGGTTATGGCTGCTGCAATTTGACAAAGATAGAATTACCAGTCATTCAGGATTATACCAGAAATTCTTCTTAAAGCATTCACAATGATTCAACTAAATTAGAATGTGTTTTAAAAATTTATTTGCACAGTTCAAACAAACCTGAAAAAGTATCTGCTAAAAATAGAGGATCTTTAACTGGCCTAAGTCCAGCAACAAGTAGGAAAATTATCTAGAAAAGAATAGACTTGAAATTGTTTCTATTATGGAGATACAGAGTGAAATAAGGAGAGATAAAAATAAGATGAAAGAATAAATCTTCTTCTCTTCTTAATAGCTTTTCCGTCTTCTTCAGGACATTAGCCTTGCCACTGTTTTCTTCCATTCCTTTCGCTCATAATCGTTCTTCCATTCCTTTCGCTCATAATCGCTCATAAAGAATAAATCGTGCCAATTAATTGATTATTTCTATTATATATTACATAGGGTGATATTCTCTATATCAATCTATGGTGACCTTCTTGCGTCTTTGCAGCATGGTTACACTTGAAGCTTGCTTTGTATCTAAACTATACTCACTTGAAAGTCTCTAAACTTAACCCACAGGTTTCAATTAGTTTCTCAAAAAGTTTGTTTATTGCCAAATAAATGAAATAAATTTGTTTTAATGCTTGCTTTCAGTGCTATCATTTTCCTCGATGTTTTCCAGAAAACTAAATACAAAAAGGTTAAGATAAAAATTTATTGCGATTTATTCCGCATTCAATTTGTTAGAATAAGATATCAAAACTAAAAAACTCACTGCATTATTGTTGAAAATAAGATCAACCGAAGCTGAAACGACAAAATAAAACAACATCTGTTAAAAAATCCATCAATATAAAAACACGAAATTTTCCAACAGAATAATATTTGGTTATAGAGGCTACACACATGGAGTCTGCCAACAAATCTAACCTTATTCTGGGATTCTGCAACCAGGCAAGGAAAGAATGGGCGTCAATTTGTCAAAAAAGTCGACCAGTCGTTCCTCTTACAATGTAGTTTTCTATCAGCATCCGCTAAAGTCTTTCTGTTTGAAATTATTTGGACATGTTTTATGTTCTTTTCATCGTTATACAAAAAACCACTTTCAAGTATGCTACACTAAGATTCTGCTATATTTCACGAATTGATAAAAGTTATAAGAAAACTTGGTATTGGCGATAATTAATTATGCCTATTGTCAATATCTTTAAAGATTATATTTAGCAACTTACTTTGATTAGACTTTAGGATTTTCTCCAATGTATTTTGCCCATAGTCTTGGTTTAAAATCTCAACAGCTGCGGAAGAAAATTAAGACTACATTATCACTTGCTGGCTTGGTGACCATAATTTTTTAAATTATCTCAGGAACTTATAATATTAAAAAATCAGATTTATCTTCATAAAATGGAAGACAATGAATTTAAAGAATAACAAGTACATTTATCATTGAATATCCAGTTTTCTACCTTGAGGTTGAATTATCATCTTCTTGTTACAATCAGCCTACAAATCAAGGACACATAATTTGTAAATGTTACATATTATATTGCTTGTAATGCTTAAATGGATATCTACAAATCATCTGCATAATAGACAAATAGTAGTGTTTGCTTCTTGTCTAGATGATCAGGCCCCTCAAGAACCATCTCAGGCCCAGGGTTTTAATCCACACTGACCCTTAGATAGGTGTAGCAGTGCAAAGGCAAGCATATTATTCCGCCCCCCTGTCTGAATCAATTAACAACTAAATCAAATAAGGAAATTAATCAAACATTTGAAAATATTTTGCAGGCCCTTTATGAGACCTGGGTGGTGGGAATTTACCCCAGCTACACCCCTCTTGACGGTGCTGTAGATGTTTTGTCAAGTCTAGATTAAAAGCTTTACACACTTGTGATTATAAGGCTTATGATTGTGTCAGAAAATGAAATGAAATTCTTAGATTCTTTCCTGCCCATTATGAACTTAAATTTAGACCAATGCTTGAGAAATCAGATTGGGAGATTGTAGAAAAGGTTGGTTAATTATTTGATTATAAATGATCTAGATTGGTTATTTTTTAGCAATCCTCAATATTGGCCAAAAATAGGAACCCTCTCAAAAGCATTCAATGCCTATCTTGATTTATTATACTGGTTTACTGGCTCTCTGATATTTGTGGCAACTATGATAAGATCTTTAATTTCAAGCTTTGAGTTTTTGTGGGAATGAATGTCTGGTATACATATATATATATATATCTTGTGAATCTGTCGAGTTGGATAGCTGTGCATAACTTTCATCTACATGGTTGATAAGACAATTAATCTAATGGATACTATCATTATATTTCACTCCTCAAATTTCTAAAGCGCTTAAAGAAATCAAATATTGAGTGACCAGAGTTGTTTTGAATTAGGTTTATCAGGAAACTGGACAACGATGGAAATCACTTTTTGCTAAGATTTTTAATGACAGACAATACAAATCAGCTAATGTTGTCACTGCAGTGACAATGATTGGTTCATTGGGTTGTGGGGACTTTTTCAATTCTACAATGATCTGTCCAAAGAGACTGTCTAGATAGGTTGAATGTTAATGACCAACTCACCCAAAGAGAGAAAGCCCTTTGTCTAAGAGCATCATTAAATGCAATGCATCTTCTGTAAGCAGAAAAAGACAACACACTCAGCAGAAATAGGCATCAAATATAAGTGACAAGTTTTTGCATGAACAGCACATTATCCCAGCATAGAAAGAACATATTTCTAGATCTAGAGCTACATGCAGATCAAAAAGGTTTCTTAAAAAACTACTAACAAATGTCATTTTCTTGGTACCAGATGAAGAGATTTTGCAGACAAAATACAAAAGAAGACAATGGATGGAAAAATTTCAAACATACACTGATTTTTTAACAGCTTTGGTCATAATTTCCAGTTTATCACCCTCCTTGAAATGCTCATTTAGATCTGTGCCACCAAAAATGATAATGGATGGAGTATCACATCCTAAAATCAAATAATAATTGTGCTTAAAAGATTCTGTTATCAAAACTATTGTTATTAAAAATCACCATAGTCATCATCATTCTCATTGTCATTGTCATCATTGGCATCAATGTTTAGGATTGGAATAGGGATGGGAGATCTGGCCCAACAGTTACTACTGAGAATCAAAGAAAACTTACCATAGATCAGTTGACCTGCCCTAAAAGCATGAATTCCAATTATCACATCTAGCTTATTACAACTGGCATAAGCATTAAACTCTGCTGAATTTTCAAAAGTTGAAACACACTTGATTTGCACATCATGGCCGTCTGAGAGCAAATGGTCTCTGAAACAAAAATTGTTGGATTATTGGAAAAGATAATCAAAAAAATGCTTCCACATGATAACAATACCTTATCCAGAAAGCACACAGTTTGGCAGTCATTCCAGCTAAGCTGATAGAAAAAACCACAGGTGTTCCCTAGGAAACTAGGCCATCAGGTCATTCCTTTATTCATTCATTCACTCATTGATTCATTTATTCATTCAGAAGTTCATTCATTCATTAAGTCATTCATTCAGTCATTCATTTTGACTCCCTTTTTTATTCCTATATCAAATCCCTCATTCATTCCTCCACTTTTTCATTTAATGATTCCTTCAACCGTTTAGGCATTCTTAAATTCATTCATTTATTCATTCAGTTGCTCATTAATTCATTAACTTTTTCATTAATATTCATTCTAGGCCAGAGCGGAAGAAACTTCTTAGAAACACTCGAGAAGGTATCATACATTGGCTTATGTAGGACCAACAAAATAAATCAATTAATGTATGTGCAAGAATAAGAATGCTTTTGCCACAATTTACTTTATTCTCAACGCCGTTGAATTGTTTCCACTTCTTGCTTTTAGTCGTGCTGTGATGAGAATCTTCATTAAGTGACGATGAAACCGCTTACAACTGTACAGTTTACAGCGGCAAATTTTGTCTGAACATTAACCCGATGTTATCCATCCAACACCTTCAAACAATGGTTTCAAAAAACATTGAAAGAAGCGTTATAACAAAAACAGGCTTTTGTATGTTTGCTCCTGCCCATCTCTTGCTTCTTTTATACATTTAGAAAATGACACTTGATATTTTACGTGTATAAAAGGAACTCACATCTTTCGAATATTTGACGTTAATGGCTAACCATGTTTAATCTGCCTCGTTCCTATCTTCCCTAGTTCGAAATCAAAACAAATGTCCTTTGCACTTACCCCATACTCTAGGGGGTCACGGACCATGGTCAAAGGTGTCAAGAGTAATTTCACAATTTTTCATTAAAAATTCACAGGCGCTGCTTCTTGAATAACTCGTTTTGTGGTTGTATTGTCTGATTCTTGACGTAAGTTCTACGTAGATGACTTCTGCAGGACCATGTAACAATAGAAAATGATTACAGCAGCATAGATGAATTCTAAAATGGATGCAGGACGGACTTTGCAAACAAGGCATTCATCACTGAGTTTGGAAGAGCCTCTTAGCATCGGTATTTTAAGGCAAATTTTAGAGCAACTGCAGAAAAAAGATGGGCCTGATAATTCGAAAGATGGCGTTAAGTACATGGTTTGGAAGAAAGGTCGAGATGATCATGTCGAAATTTACATTCGTGTGAGTGTAGTTAGTGTTGGAGATATTGATGCTGTTAAGCAGGAATTTCAGTGTGAGTTTTACATGAATTTACGATGGAAAGAGAATATGTTGCAAGGCCTGAATGTTTCCGACGATGATAGCATTGATTGGGATTCTGTTTGGGATCCTGGTGTTTACATTATTGATGCAGTAAGTTTTGACGTTTACGAGCGACATCAGTCAGTTAGGCCCCCAAAATATCCCGGTGAACCACACCAAGTGGTTCAGTATTACCACATAAAAGGCACTTTTAAGGAAGTTCTCGAAGTGAACTCTTTCCCTTTCGACTACCAAGACCTTGCCTTGACGCTCACATCCAACTGGCATGCTGATAAACTAACGTTAGTTAAAGACGATGAAAAAGATGACAACATTCACACTTGGAACTTTTACGCAAAACAAGAATGGGACTTGAAACGTCACATCATTACAGAAACTATGACACTGAAGCCGACAGAAGGTTCGTCTGGAAATAGCTACCCGCAATACAAGATACGCATGAATGTGATGCGACAATACAAATTTTACATCTACAACGTGTCTTTAGTCATGTGCTTGATAACCGCTTTGACGTTTACGGCTTTCGCGGTGAAAGCGGACTCACCCGGTGACCGTATACAAATAACCCTTACTCTACTGCTCACCTCAGTTGCGTTCAAGTATTACGTGCAACAGTTTGTTCCAACGGTATCATATCTTACGCTTTTAGACAAGTACGTTCTGTCTTGTATGATATTCCAGTTCTGCATGGCGCTGCACAATGCCATTTCAGGTGTTATCACAAATGCCAAGACTTTGTCACTTTTTGAGCATATTTCACTCGCTGTTGCAGTTCTCGCATTCATTGTGATTCACATCGTGTTTGCATGCTTATCTGTGATGTATATAAACTTGGCCAAAAACCAGATGTTAGAAGACAAAAGGAGGTATATAGAAGATAACCCGGGACAAATGATGGGCAAACGTGATTAACAATCGATTTTCCTATTTGGAAATATAACATTACAAATCATGTAATTAAAAAAATAAGCCAGAGATCTTTGTTTTCGAGTACAAATACCAAACAGTGGCGGACATTTGGGGGGCGAGGGCGGGGGCAATAGTCTTTTGGATATATAATATTTTGGAGGACAATAGTCTTTTGTTCTAAAACAATAGAAATGTGTGATGTCATCTTTTCAAAACAATAGGCTTGCCCTCCCAATATTTGGCTAAGTGTCCGCCACTGATTACAAATAAGGAGGCAGTATGTCCCCAGCATCAGAATTTCAGCTTATACCAATGGACGCTAACATTTGCCTCTCGTGCCCATAGATCAGATGATAAGTTGATAAGTAAAGCCATGAAAAATGATTTTGGTACGCATTTCCCTTTTTATAATCATGGCATCATCAGCTAGGTGGTTTGCTCGTTGCATTTATCTCGTCTCCATGAATCAAAACGCAAACCTTTTTTTGTAATTATATAACAGATAGTTTATACCATTTCATATCATTTTAAAATTAATTTTTAGCTTTATATAATTTAATCTTTTGATATAACATATATTAATTGCAAATAAGTTTTTAAATTTTTACTTATATCGAAACTTAAAGCTTTGGTAGCACTGGTAAATTTTTAAGTAGATTTGACAAATTTGTTGGAAGCTGCGGAATTTGTCGTCGTTCCCCATCTTGTTTGAAGGGCGAGGGTGTTTTCAGGACAAATTTGCTGTCAACGGGAGCATATCTTCTCTTTGATGTCCACAAGCAGGAAAATTTGCCGATAAAGCCCCCTTATTTGGCAAAATTAGTAAGAAAAAAGTTCTCTCCAAGGTGTCTCATGCCCCCACGACCCACACGTCATTGCGCTTCCAATTGTTGCATACGCAAATGTGCATCACCGTTCACGATCCTTAGCTACTCGATTTCATTAGAATTTTACTAGTTGACATGGGCTAACTAATGCTTTCATTGTAGGGGGCTACCACCCCCACACTCATTCCACCAAGTGATAGCCTGCGTGCAGTTTAAAAATATCGCAGAATAAATCCCGTAATGAGGTGATTAATGTATGAAGCACTAGTTCGGAAGTATTTGATTCTGCTGTCCAATAAGTCATTGGTTTTGGCACTTGCAATGACATGTGCCGTTTGCTGCACGTGATCACAAGCAATGGAATCTGAAGAATGTAAACAAGAGTACAACAGCAACAACATTGAATGAAGTCACATTTGGTAACGTAAGGCCAGGGAATGAAGTTGCATAGAACATACACTATCTGCAACGTGAGTTTTATTTACATTTAATTCTAGCTGTAATAATAATGATTATGCGAATTTGTAGGCTTAAGTTATTTTTCTACAATATTGGATTTAATTGATTCAAAGGATCGTAAAATTTTCGTCGAATCTGCTCTGTTTACCAACAAAAAAATTTTGGAGCGAAATCTCGCGATGTTATGTCTTCCCTTCCTTCCACCTGTTTATATGTTGCTCAGTATACGCTAAGGGAATTTAATCTTGCGTCAAGAAAATACAGAAGAAAATTGTTTGTCAAGATGATCTTTTTGTTGGAATTTTAGTTCGCTATTTTGATGATTCATTATTATGTATCTCGTCGGATCTTCTTACCCACATAAAAATAGATTTTGTCTGTCCCAAACTGTGATTTGCATCTTTTGCATTCTAAACCGTTGCTATACTTGTTTTCGTAAACAAAATGGGATAACGGAAATAAACAGGAACCCATTTAGGCTAACAAACGATTTTCATAATATCTGCCTACGCTAAAACTAAGCAAAAAAAGCTAATAATGATGGATAACGATATATCTTTATTATCATGGATTTAATCCAATGCTTAAGTCAAATGAAGTCAGCAGAATCTTAAATTTTAATCTTCCTGGAATAAAAACTATGATCTTTAATCTCTATAAGTAGATCTGTTTCTGAATCTTGTGTAGGAATGCAACAAAAGACACCTGCTCAACAGTTTGTAAAGGCCATTCATTGAAAATCACACCTCAGTTACAAACGCAAACAGTGATTCAGGGATACAAGAAGCTCAAGTTTACATCATTCAATAGCAGAAAAGTGACTTTATTGGATGTTGTGTTGAAAATGCCAAAGACTAATTGGAAAGCAAGGCTTGGCTTTGAGAATGTTGATGTTGCAAATGAATACAAACCTCCAGAGGTAACAGAAATTACGCAAAAATAACATTAAGATTACATAACTGCTGTCGTTAACAGTTTAAGATCAAGCTAAAATGAATGACTTACAATTGAAAAGTTTTCTGCTGAAAAATTTCATAAATGTCAGAAAAGGTAAAAAAAGACAGCATAACTAAAAATCATTTTTTATTGGACACTTGTCAGCGCATAAAACATGAATGAATAACCAAACATGGTTTGAAAAGGAACATTATTGTTGACTCTTCTCCAATGTTCCTTTTGTAATCTAAATTCGTTTAAATGGCCTTGGTACATCATGTTTTATCCTCACCCTCTCTCCCTGTTTGGGTTACCTATTTCTATACTTACCCAGGTGAAGCCTTTGAATTTGAAATGTTGGTTTTACCTATGTTGTTTTTTGTTGCCAGGGTAACTGATAATGCGCATTGCAATGAAAACAGCATCAAGCGATTCAAAAATTATTTTCTGATCTGTTTTTTTTTGTAATTCTGTGTGGATCAAACGGCAGGAAAAGCAATTAGAATATTCTTTGACCATTGCATGCATAATTTATGGGAAAATTTAGATGAAAGAATTAACTTTAAAATCCTCTCGTTTTTCGACTTGAAAAGAACATACTTTTTTGTTAAACATGCTTCAAATCAAGCAGGTCTTAGCAAAGAATAGAAAGTTAAAAGCAGCTTTTTGTTTGCTTGTTATAATCAATAATTGAAAAAATGTAAAATAAAAATGAATAAAATGCTTAAAATAGGACCCTCATCATCATCATTGTCATCATCCATCATCATCATCACCATCATCATCATCATCATCATCATTATCATCATCATCATCATCATCATCATCATCATCATCATCATCATCATCATCATCATCATCATCATCATCATCATCATCATCATCATCATCATCATCATCATCATCATCATCATCATCATCATCAACATCATCATCATTACCATCATTATCATCATTATCATCATCATCATCATCATCATCATCATCATCATCATCATCATCATCATCATCATCATCATCATCATCATCATCATCATCATCATCATCATCATCAACATCATCATCATTACCATCATTATCATCATTATCATCATCATCATCATCATCATCATCATCATCATCATCATCATCATCATCATTACCATCATCATCATCATCATCATTATCATCATCATCATTATCATCATCATCATCATCATCATCATCATCATCATCATCATCATCATCATCATCATCATCATCATCAACATCATCATCATTACCATCATTATCATCATTATCATCATTATCATCATCATCATCATCATCATCATCATCATCATTACCATCATCATCATCATCATCATCATCATCATCATCATCATCATCATCATCATCATCATCATCATCATCATCATCATCATCATTATCATCATCATCAACATCATTATCATTATCATCATCATCATTATCATCATTATCATCATCATCATCATCATCATCATCATCAACATCATCATCATCTTGATCATCATTATCATAATCATCATAATAATCATTATCATCTTCATCATCATCATTATCATCATCATCATCATCATCATCAACATAATCATCATCTTGATCATCATTATCATAATCATCATAATAATCATTATCATCTTCATCATCATCATTATCATCATCATCATCATCATCATCAACATAATCATCATCTTGATCATCATCATCATCATCATCATCATTGCTTGTTTTCTCAATGTTGTTTCATCTTTCAAAGGTTGTGCGACAGTACTACCCTGGTGGTTATTTTGGAGAAGACATATCAGGATGTCCTGTTTTTATTGACCCAATTGGCATGATTGACTTCAAGGGTAATAAATCTTAAGAAATGTGACTTCTAGTTCAATAAGTTTATCATATCCAAGAGTTTATTGAAGGCCCTAGAACTGGCTTTTGCCCAAGATTCAGGGTCATTGAGACTTGGTGGAACAGATGTTGAATTCTACCCCTTGCTCTCTCCCAATATATTCCCGTCTTGTTGCTATAGAGCAAATGGTTGGTTGCACTTTAGAAAATTCTTAAGTATGTTAATATGATTTCAAAATTTTTTAACATTATGGTTAGCAATTTGAACCAACATACCTAAGGTGAAACCCAAATGTTCCTCTAACTCTCTGAGAATGATAACCCTGATCAGGCACACCAGAGCCAGGGGGGTAGAGGGATTGTAGCCCCCACACTTTTTTGCTGCTATGTTATGTTGAAGTTGTATGTCATATGTTCAAACCACCATCACTCGTAAAAAATGCTCCAGTGTCCCTGCTAATGCAATTTCCAGTATCTTAAGGCTTTTGAATTTGTTATTTAGAGATCTTTTTTTGGTTTCAGGACTCCTGCATTCAGTGAATGGAGATGAGTTGTTGAGAATGCGAATGTTTATTGCTGAAAATGGAATACAATTATGCAAAAAGCAATCAGAAAAGGTAATTATTAAAAATGGTATGAGTGCTAAGGAAAACTTACATTTTTGCAATATGGTGTTTATGGCACCAATTAGGGGGGCTTGAGGGGCATGAAATAGCCACCGCTGCGGGGGCCTCAAAAGAAGTCAATGCAAGAAACATGAATGGGTGCGATTGAAGGAGTTGGTCTACAGAAAATGGCTTGACAGGAAGTTTTCGTTTTTTACTTTTAAAACTTCTTTAATAGATGTAAAAAGTAACAAAATCCACAAAGTTCTAGCATTATAAAGAGGAAACTATACTTCATTGGCTGTTGGTTTGAGGCTATTCATTAGGCTTCATAGACCCCATGTATTGATATTGTTGTCAGTTCTCATACATCTCCACAAGTTTCCTCATACTAGTTTATTTGATAAGGAATTTTTGTGCCAGAAGTTAAACATGATTCTTGTTTTAGCTTAACAAAGAAATTGATCAAATAAGCGTTTTGGTGGATCTAGATGGCCTTGGTCTAAAGCACATGTGGAAGCCAGGTTTGGATAAAATTCTTAAAGATCACATTCAATTAGTGCCCTAACTCAGTAAGTAAGGAGAAGGAAAGGAAACCCTTAATCTCCCCACTGGCTCATTGATTTTGGAAATTTTTAGCAAGTGATTGCTTTAGGGAATGGATAATTTGTGGGGGTGGGGGGAGTATTGCGGTGCAATTTCCCGGAAGTAACCCATTTTGAAACTTTTAATCTTTTTGCAAGTTTTCCTAATGACAATTTCATAAGAACTCAAGCTGCAAAATTGCATTTCAAGTTGTTCCCTGTTCATTTTTGATTTTTTGATATAGTGTTAATCTCATTTTAATGTTGTTATAGTAAATAAATTATCCTACTCATTCTTTTTTCTGAAATTACATTGAAGAATGATATCATGGTTTTTTTAAATCAAATCAAATCTTTATCATGTACAAATGATTCTTTCTATTAGTTTAGAAGTATTTGATCACAGCAGTTTTTTAATTTTCAGGAGTCAGAATTTTTAATACGGTGTGTTTATTTGCTTTTTTTTAATGTCACCTTTGATTGTCTGCAATAATCCATTTAACCTCTAAAAAGCGAATGCTACTGGGATGTCTTTTGATCAATATCAAATATAAATTTCCGTTATCCGTCAGTCATTTTCTGATGTTCTCCTTGGAATGTCGAACGTGAAATTCATTCTTTTTATTCCGCAGTTTTGTGATATTTTGAAAATTTTTTAGACAGATAATTATGCATTGTAACCAATTACAATACAATACAATAAAATTCAATACAATACAATGAAATGCAATACCATACAATACAATGAAATACAATGCAATACAATACAATACATTACAATACAATACAATACAATACAATACAATACAATACAATACAATACAATACAATAAAATTCATTACAATACAATGAAATACAATATCATACCATACAATTCAAAACAATTCAAAACAATACAATACAATACAATACAATACATTACAATACAATGAAATATGATAAAATGAAATACAAAATAATGCAATACAGTACATTACTGTACAGTACAATACAAAATAGTACAGTACAGTACAATAAAGTACAGTGCAATACAGTAACGTATAGTAAAATACAATACAGTACAGTACAATACAGTGCAATTCAGTGCAGTATAAAATGCAATACAGTAAAGTACAAAACAGTTACATAACAATACATTACAGTATAGTACAGTATAATTCAGTACAGTACAATAAAGTACAGTGCAATACAGTAACGTATAGTAAAGTACAATACAGTACAGGGCAGGACAGGACAGGACAGGGTAGGACAGGAAACAAGACATGTCTTGGAGGAAACTGCAAAATTTTCCCTACAAGATGGTAATATTTTCATATTTTGCGGATGTTTGAATCACCCCAGTACACCTGTCTCGAGTGAAGCCCCTTCTCTGGTATATATCCCAAACAACCAAAACTGTTTTCGCTTTGTTTGAAGTGGCCCATGTGGTTTGGATATGAGGCCATCTGATATGGATTCCGTTCCCATGCTATTTGCTTTTAAATCTGGGAATTCCCTTGGCGGTATTGATAATGGACACAAGTGCTGTGTGTTTTGGGTCATTGTAAACGTTATTTTTCGGGAAGTCCCTTGGCGTAGGAAATCTTGTGACCTAGTATATGTTTCCGGCTGATTAAATAATGCCATTCATCGATTTTACAACTTCTTGGATACCCGAATACGCGGGTCATCCTGGGGGGAGGGGACCCGATATGTCTAGATCATTAATTTTCAGATAAGGAAGGATAAATTCTGGGTAAGCTTCATATGCTGAAACTGCCCCCCAGTTCCCGATTTCCCGCCGCCCTTTTTAATTTTGGGTTTCAACACAAAGATCCACGAATGAAAAATTTCGTCTGTCATCTGATAAAAATTTTGATTGATGAATTGTAGGTGTGAAATTTTAGACAAAAACTGGTAGAAGATTCATTCCTTGGACTATTCCCCCCCTCCCTGCGGGATTTTCGGTGGTGTCAAGCACTCTTATGGTGTCAATGCTGAAAAATTTGGGAAATTCCCTTGTTCTATCAGGCATATTAAATATTTAATCTGTGGATCTGTTATGCGATATAATACTGAATAAAAAAACCGTCTCTCAAGATTATAAATAGAATCTTAACCATTGTCTTATGGGACACGCGGAGGGTATTTCCCTTCGCACAACGCTGTTTTCATACAAAATATTTAAACTTTGTCTATATGATATTCAACAGCAGGCTTTAATCCAACAGAATTAAGCACCTTTGATATCATTTATTTTTGACTGGTATTGTCCAATTTACTTTCACTTTGAACTACTTTCGCTTTCTTTTTAAAAACTTCATTTAAGAGGACTCCCAATATCTTTAAAAAATGCAATTGCGGATAACCAGTAATAAATTATAAGAAAAAGGTACATTCAGGGATAATTATAAATTAAATCATTGGTTTTATTTTACTGTGAGAATAAATTTTTAAGCAAAATAAATTTAGATCAGGCAAGATATCAGACTTCGCCAGGGGCCATCTGCAAAGACCAATGGACATCCTGTATTTTATATATATATATATATATATTTATCAACGACAAATTTTATGAGCATATGACTGGATGTTGATGTTGATTAATTAACGAAAATGTTTCGAGTTTGATTGGTTTTAATGATAGGGGAGCCTATTGGCTTATTTACAAAATTTATTTACGTTAGAAGTTCCATTATTTTAAAAAATATTAGGTACTTCTAACTTTCATAAATACTAATCCTAAGATACCTATTCATTGCAAAATCTTTATCTATTTTCATGTGTTCCAGATAACGACAATGTTTGAAGATGATTATCCAAATCTCATGAAGCAAGCACTTGTCGTTAACGGTACGAAAAACTTATAAAATTGCAAAAAAAATTTTTTTAAATTGTTCAATAGAAATTTGTATAAGTCTTGGTCTTTTTTCCATATTTCTACAAACATATCTCAAATAAGATATATCACACACACCATAAAATTCTTTTTGAATAAAGTTCTTTTGAAAATATAAATGTTACGTTCATTTCATTACATTTTAGCACCAAGAATATTTCCTGTACTTTTTGCTTTGGTGAAACCATTTCTTGGCGAAGAAACAAAGAGAAAAATCAAAATTTTTGGAAGTATGTTTCTTGCTTAACTATTATGCTTTCATCTCACCATTTTTTCAAAATATCAATCTGACACAGTTTGTGAAACTCTTGCTTTGATATATATAATTTCATTCCGTTTTTAGGCCTTGCCTTTACTGCTGTGTTTCTCATTGAAAACGAGCAAAAAATAGCAAATTTACATGGCAAATTTTTTTTCTCTTTTTACTTGACTTAAACTTACATCAAGATAACTGTAATTACTTATAGTTTACAACATGTTGTTTGCAGAAGGTTGAAGGATTTTGCATCTTATGAGTTGGACTAGTTCGGCCATCACCAGCCAATCTGATCTTTTGCCAAACAGTCAAATAATTGAAAAGCACTTAATTAATCATGTCCTTCATGGTTAATTTTTGCCAGAGTGTATTATTAAAATTGGAAGACTTATTTGTTATATTTTTTCCCATAGGCAGCTGGAAAAGAGATTTATTGAAATACATTGACGTCCATCAATTGCCTGTCCATTATGGCGGAACTCAGTTTGGTGAAGATGGCGATACGATGTGCAAAAATCAAGTAAGAGATCCAATTGTTTGTACTTTTTCCACAACTCTTCTTCCAATGCCAATATTGGTCGAAGAATTCAAAAAGATGCCAAAACGTTTTCCGAAATATTTTATTCCTTAGTGACAGAATCTTCTAGTAGAACTTCTAGTAAGAACTTGCACAAAACACGTGTAATCACTATCATTCTGCCTTCAAAAAAGTAAGACTCGTTTAAGCAAATTCTAAGCAATTTTAAGCAACCTTCGTGGTCCCTTGAGACCTTTGCAATTACCAGTTTTAGTTGCACCTTATGGACTCAGTAGATGTGTTCCAAACTAAAGTGTGTAAACTAGTGGCATTTTTTTTTGTTATTTCATTTTGATTTGGTTTTTCTAGATCTGCTATGGAGGTGAAGTGCCTAAATCGTACTATTCGCATGCAGAGAAAACAGAACATGATACTTTGGATTTCACTGTTATAAAACATGGATGCGATTTCCGACTTGATTTTAAAGTTACCGAGCCCGGCAGCATACTTCATTGGCATTTCAGAACTGAAGAACACGACATTGGTTTCGGAGTTTTTCACAGAAGTGACGGGCAGATAAATGGTAAATTGAATGAAATAATTGCAGTGGATAAGCGAGAGAGTCATCTTATGCCAGAAGATGGGTTTTACACTTGCAATGAGAACGGTGTCTATGTTGTCAAGTTTGATAATTCGTACAGCTGGACGAAAAGTAAGAAGCTGCACTATCAGATAGGCCTAACACCATCGAGTGAAGGTTTGTGAAAAAAGTTTCTGCATGCTTCGGGATTGGATATGTTCAATTTGCTTACTTATATGTTACAACCAAAGGCAATAATTGAAGAAGAAATATAGTTATTAAGTTGGTAGTTGTTTTCGTGCTAGGCACCATTCCACTCTGCTTATCTCTGGCCTTGCGAGTCTGCCAAACAACGGTTTCCGGTCCGACGGAATCTTGGCCTAGCACCGAAAGCCGTCAAATAAAAGTTGCAAGAACTTCCAAGCTTATTTGCAAACTTTATCGTGTTTTTGCAGACTTCCTAGCTCAATAGTTGAAGCCATTTTAACATGAATGGTTTATGCAGAAAGCCTGTAAGACAATACGGGGGTACGTGTAAGGCACAAGCAATCAGAAGATGCATAGTTTTAGAACTTATTGCGAATCTTCTCTCCGTAATAAGATACTCGATCAGCAGAAAACGTTGTACGATTTGTGGCGTAATTTCTCAGCTTTGGAGAAGAGTTCAGAAGTAAAAGGCATGAGTTATTCTAACAAATTGTAAATCAATAAATTTGACAATGAGTTTTTACTTTACAATAACTTTCATTTTACAATAAATTTTATCAATTTATTTCCCCAGTTGCATTTTCAATTTTAACAATAAATTAATGAATCAGATATTTCTTCAAGTTTTGGTTTGTGAAAACTTGAGTTTGCCTCATTTTGACCTAAAAAGTAAAGGCAATTGTTCTATCTACATTTAAGTTTTTCACGAAGAAGTCAATCTTTGAAGAATGTCAATTTTTAGAAAGTTCCATCGAAATTAATATCTACTAAAGGGTCCTGTTTTAGTTAATTTGAAGAGGTAACAGATTTCGGAATTTACCATGACGGCGCTTTTTGGCTATGATTATTGATTATGGTTAAGGTTGGAGTTATGGTAAGGTAAGGTAAGGAGTTGTTTGGGTAGGGGTAAGGGTGTGTAGATATTTCGAAAATAGTTTCATTTAATAAAACAATACATACTTTTTCATGTAAAATTTGTAGACCGCGTTTGATAAATGGGCGCCAACCCCTTTCCAACAGCTTTCTGCTGGTCCATATTTGTTGTATGTTACCCCCGCGTTTGGGCCACTCCAACATTCTCCGTAAAACTGCACACCAAACCACAGGTAGGCTATGATTAAAAAGAATTACAGAACTTATTTGATCAATTGTTGTATATAATTAGGCTCATGATAGCTTAGTTTTTGATTGATGAGGCTTCGCGAATACGGTTTGTTGAAGACACGAGCGACCATGCTCTAGATATTATGGCATCAAAGTGTACTTTGTAGCTTTTCATTAAAGGACATGGGTTCCAGACCCCAGGGCGCTCCCCGTAGTTGTGCACTTGATTTGACACATGGTCCACCAAAGACCCGGATTTATCAACAGAAGCAAAACTATTACTTTGAATTGATGCCACTTACGTGGGTCATGATTGGCTGCTTCGTCGGCACATTGTCTCACTGTTTCATTCATATTTGACCAATCAATTTGTGGCCTCTTGTTGGCATAGAGAACTGGAAGTGCCCGATCGTAGAGTCTGTCTGCAAAGCACCCAACGAACTCAATACCCACCTCTCCTTCTTCTGCAATTGAATAAATCCTCAATATGAATTTTCAATTATAGAATTCCCGTCATGCATGAATTAAGATTCCAGTCTCAAATAAACCCCATTCTCTCAAATGAACCCCCACCCTCGAGCAACCCACATAACACTCCGTCTGGTATTCAAGAACTAACGATAAATGCTTCTTCAAGGAAAAATCAACAAATTTCTCTATGTACAAGATCAAATTTTCTCAAGGCAAAAAGGGGCTATCGGGGTGCAATTATCCTTTCAACACACGAAAATATTTCCCCTGGTTGTTGCATATAATGATAATGATATTTCTTATGATTTATTTTTCAAATCATGATGGCAAATTGAATAAAATGGTGAAGTGAAGTAACAACAAACCTTCTGGAACCATGCAAGATGCTGAAGCAACAAGAACGCTTACCAGAGTGAATGCAATCATGGTGAATGCCTTTGTTCAGAGGGAGTACATTTATTCAGTCAACCTGTTAATGGAACTGATTAGAATTTCTTCTTTTAGCCCAATTTATAGCTTTGCCACATTAGCTGATAAACAAGTCTGTAGCCGGGGGTACTTGATATTTTGGGACAACTAACAGCAACGTACCCTAACAATAGCGTACCCTAACCTTTACTTTTAGGGGTCATGGATCTGGCACCCCCTCGCCACAGGGGAATTAGCTCATGCTTTGGAGGCCAATCACTTTGCCCTGCGTATGTGGAAGGAGTAAATCCTAAGGCAGGAGGCTTGCATCAGCCTTTTCAACCTCCTGCTCAACAATGTTTTGCCACAAATCCAGTTTAATGTAATACCATTCTAAGATGGATATATATTTGATTGCATCTTGATTTGAATGCTGTACTTTTCTCTCACCATTTAGCTTAAACCTTTTATTTTACCCGCAGCTGTTCAAATTTAAACTTAATTTTGTCCAGCCTCCATCGATCAACATTTTCGCTCGTTGCATCTGATTCGCTCACATTTAGAGACCACAGGCAAATATTAGAGGTATGTTTATTCGTGTTTTATTTGTATGTACTTGAAGCGAGATCGTCGTGCAGATATTTACGATCACAGTCGCCATGTTCGTATTAACAGCCGTTAACTACGTTGTTTTTTCTCGAGAAACATTTAGCTGATTGGTTTGTTAATTAAAATTTGACCGAACTGAAAATTACGAAATACGTTGAATATCTTTTGCTGATGTGCATCGATACACCATTTGCAACATGGGATGAAATAGGGCGCGGCGGTTGAGCCCTCTTGTGAACTTCCGTGACAATTGGGGCTAATAATACCTTAAGAAAGGCGGGGCAAAGGGGATAGAGCAAAGGTAAAAGAATAGTATAGGGACAGATTGTTTGTCGTTCTGACAAGGGAAAGAGGAACAGTTGCCCCCAAGAGTTTGTTTTTGGAAATATATATAAAAAGTATTAACCCCTAAGGATATTATTTGGTTTGCATTCATTCACTTTTCCTGTGGTGCATAAAGCTATGTTGAATGGATTTCTGGCTCATTTTACAACTATTTTTACAAATTGAAGTACACTTTTTTGTTGTTGAAAATGCACTTAAATTAGGAAGCTACGCCAAAACACTTGCAAACACGAGTTCAATTTTTCAAATTCCTCAACTATGACCACAATCTTAAAATCACTGTATCCCATTTCTTATGAAGCGATTTAAAATAGGTGTAATTACATAGTTATTCGCCTTACCAAACCCTTCCTTTTCCGCAAGAACGTGAAGAGGACAATATTGAAAGATTTCCTTCATTCTTAATCAGTAACGATCTCATTATAAGTTTGCTACTGTAAAACAGGCGTTGAATTGACCAAGGCTTCAGATAATATCCTTTTACAGTTTCGAAGTGGCTTTGTAGTATCAACCACACAGGAAAGATAATCTTTATCAAATTATCTTCAGTTTTTTCGAAGAAAGGTCTAAGACTTTCTAAAACAAGAATATTACGAAATAGGTCCTACGAAATGTATCGCTTTTGTAAGGGTGGGGGTGATGTCACAGGTCTATTAAGCAGCATCAAGGCCGCAGAACAACTGAGAGCTTTTTGAAACAAATGTGTATTTCTGTGTCAAGTGCAGGCCAAGTTTTTGAATAAGTGCCAAATTATTGTTGAAGAAGCAGGGCCGAAGCCAATGGGGGGCGGAGCCCTCTCGGGGCCACAAACTGTCATTTCATCGGAAATGTGGCCTGATTTAGATTAAACAATGGACCTAATGTTTTGCTTTCAATTGTCGGAAATTTTGTCGCCCTGGTCGGAGATGGCTGGATTCGCCCTGTGAAGAAGCCCTATGTAACGAGCATTTGTACCAATTTCCCATTTGCCATCTCTCTAGGAAAATACCGAAACTGGAAGTTAAGGAAACGCAAAAAAGAAACTCCGTGCTTTTTGGGCGGCTACAATTGATTAAGGTTAATAACACATACATTATGACTGAAAAGAATTTGTGCTTATTAGTTTGTCTTGGCTCCTATTCCATTTGGTGAATTATTTGTCATATCGAATTATAACTGTCCATGCTTCAGAGTACATCTAGAAATAAAAATGTGAAATAATAAACATGTTATCACACACCTACCCTTTATGAAAAATTATACAAATGCAGAGCCATTGATGTGGGGGAATCGGGGGTATCGCCCCCTTTCTGAAAAAGGTCCTATCGGCAAATCCTAGGCTGTAAGCTGTTGTTCTCGGTAAATTTTACAGTTCTGGTATCCTGGTCATTTAATACTACTCAGGTTTGCCCCGGCCAATTTCAAGCAAAATTGCAATCTGTGAACCAAACCTTTGGTGGCCTGCCCACCTTGTCGGCAAATTCCTCATCTTACATCCCTCCTTCTAATGACATTGGGTCGCACAGCCCAGTGAAAATATCAATGGTTAAAATGGCTAAACTTTGAAGCCAATTGTGGATTATAGACAAGCGATATCCCCAAGTAATTTTGTTGGTAATTTTTTAACTCATTTGGGTCTGTAATTACAATCGTACAAGAGCACATATCATCACGATTGGAATGTGACACTACGTAACATAACCATCAAATGACATTAGGGATTCTAGACATGTCTGGTTTTACAATCTAAAGGGAAATTACCTTTGCCGTCATATGAAACTGAGTCAAAATTTAGCTAGCATAAATGTTTGAGGCTCGAGAGAACGATGGCAATATTAGCCATGAAAATCTATGGTTATGCTTTACATGTACATATATTTCAAAATAGAAGTATCATGGCTAAATAATTTTAAATAAAGTAATTAGTGGATGGCAGGGGAGGGGGGTTAGGGCCAATAAGGGGGTAGGGACCAAGATGGGTCTAGGATTTCAAAGAACGGCAAGAAAGTGACAAGACAGTCTGCATTGATGAAAAATGTAACTTACGTGCAAACATCAATAAATTCATCATCATTCTATCTTGTAAACCATATTAGTCCAGTGCTCGCCAACACCATTCCAGCAATTTTCTGCAGGGCCATATTTGTTGTAAGTGGTAGATGCACTTGGACCTGACCAACACTCGCCATAAAACTGCACACCAAACCACTTGTAACCTTGAATCCGAAAAATGAGCATTTAAAATCAAGCTATTGTGTTTTGTGTTCTTAATGATTTTACAGCTTAAGGGCAATTTTGACCAAAAGACTGGGGTTTGCTTTATTCAAAATGCTAGATAAAAAAATTTACTACATTTACAGCAGTAAACATTTTCTCTAATTATTTTTCTAGAGAGAATACAAGTATATGTCTCAATTTCATCTGCAGTTGTTAGTATGTAGATAAGTAGGTCTGTCTTCAAGAAACCTGGGCATATTTATTTAGTCTGCTTTGTTTAATCAAAGAAGAATTTTCATTACCTTTGCTCTTGGCAGCCTCAGCACAGCCACTTACTACTGCAGCCATGTTAGACCAATCGAAACTCTTCGATAATCTGAAATTTGCAACAAGTTGAGGCAATGCTCTTGAATGGTAGTTGTCTTTGAAGCATCCAACTCTAACCAAGCTTTCTTTAATATGAGAAAAATACAAGAAATAGAAGGATTACAAATTGTAACGGCTAGAGCATTTGTAAACATATTTCTGCAAAACTCAAAAGAAAGAACAAAATTAAAGCTACAGGCTCAATTCCTGCACTGGTTGAAGCAAAGAGCAGAATTTCTCTTCCTTCTACGGGAACGAAATGATTTAAGATTTAGAAAAGAAGAGAGCTTTGAGGTTCAGAAACAAGGGAAATTGCAATTGGTGTTTGTAAAGGATTTAACAATCGTTGAAACAACTCGTCTTTGGCCGAAATCGAAACTCTATCTCAACTTAACGTCGAAAACTCTAACGAATGCTAACTTCGAACAATAACGCTCCTCCGCGGCATCGTACTTACTTGACTTGGAAAGTCAATTGTTTTTACGAACTAGTTTATTTTGGTATTGCCCATAACATTCATGGCCTGAGGTGAAATTTTTATTTTGGCAATGGATTTGATAGTACTTTGTACAAGCAGCGATTTTGCGAAATTCAATGCAAATGAAAAAAGATGGAAGACGCTGCCAAAATGCTTGGCTTCTGGCAGTTTTCTGAGTTTTTTCAGCTGCTTTTTTGTTGGAGCTTCATTGATGACGATAGTGATTCTTTGTTGTTGTCATAGAGACGTCGTTGAGATGATGGCAATGCAGTGGACATAATTTTTAACTGTACTGAACTGTCCATATATTATAATGTCAACTTCTACAACATCAATTTTCGGTTTTGCTTAAGTCCTCTTCATCCTTTTTGCCATGTTCCTTTGCTAGTTTTGGTAATTTAATCGTTGACGTGAGTAGAGGAAAATCGAGGAAAGTTTAGGAATTTGAGGAAAGTCCGCTTCGATCAGAGACGGGAACAACACGAAACACGAAGCCAAATGAGATTGCATAGGCGGCGAAAGCGGATTCGCAGTTCCTCTTTAAAGTTGTCTCCCTACAAACAATCACCTTAATAATGTTCCCAGAACTGCTTATCTGTCTACCTACGAAGAAAGCCTTGTCAACATGCAATTGATTTATTTTCATCTTCAACAGACTTTGCCCGACAGTTTCCGTGCCTGTGTATGCCATTATATCTGGCTAACAGGATCTTGACGAATAAGGCTGCAATGAATTGCAGTAAACCTTTCCTGCTTGTAATGTTTTAGTAGTTTATTTTCTATTCGTTAAACTTGTTAATCTGCGTTAAGCTGTGTTTAAAAGAACCTAGAATGAATGAGCTTAAATTATTCTGTCTAAGTTTATACTTTTTTGTAACAAATATCATAACGATATATTATTTATATAATGAAATATTATGAGAGCATTGATACTTAATTGTGATGAATTGCACTTTCTGGCTGGTGATTGAAAAATATCATTTTAGTTGCTTTTTGCTGTCGTTTTTGAAATTGCGTGAAAAAAGTTGTTAATTTCATTGAAATCATATGTTTTCCTAAGTTTACACCAAAACCAACACGGAAAAACATGCAAGCTTGTTTTCACGCAAGTTTAACGAAGAAAATCCAAGTCATGCAATTATGAAAGGTCAATGTTTTGTTTACAGTAAACATTGGGTGACACAAATTCACGCCTCGAAGAAAATGCATCACGTATTCACGAAATGATACGCACTACCATTTGCACAACTGAAAATGCTTTGCATGAGGTTAAATCTCTAGGTGGTCACGCCTGACCCGGTGAATATCTGATTGGCCAACCTGACAACCTGCCCTGTATGCATTGCTAGCAGCCGTCTGATTGGTTCTCTGTTTAAACCCAGATTGACTAGCAACCAATCAAAAGTATCTTATCAGTTTTAACCCACAGAATGGCCCGATCAACTTCCGGCCTAAACTTTTTCTCACAATTCTTCATTGATTAAATTGAATATGCTTAAACGTTTCAATGCTTTCAAACTGACATTTTTATTACGCTTTGAACTTGTTCTGTGACTATAATGTTTTGATTTTTAAATGTCTGAAATGTGCACCTCACCTTCTTTTGGTTTAGTTGAAATTGCCCAGGGTGGAGGTGTTTCTACCACTTCGCCATCTTCCTTTGTGTCTACAAGAGACGAAAAATTACAGTTTTTAAAAACAAGGTTATCAATCATAAAATCAAGTAAGTCTGAAAAACAAATTTTGTTTTTCGAGTCAAATGAGATAAAAAAACATATCTTAATTCCAAAAGCTCTGGAGTAGCAGGTTAACCTAAAGACTGAAATCGATTTTGTTTAATTACTAAAAAAATTGACTAATAACTAGAAGATCCGATTGTAATGAATAAAATTAATACCCTCTACTGCTCTTGCAGAACACGTGGCAATGAATGCAAGGATGCATGCCAAATTGATAGCTGCTTTCATCTTGGTGAGTTTTCTTTGGTATCTTGATGAAATTACCTCTGATGCGATGCCTCAATTTAGTAGTTTTGAAACTCCTTCATGTTCCAAATTTATAGTTTTTGATCTTTATTGTTTGTAAAACAAAAGGAAATTTACAGGAAAGTTCGAATAAATCTGTTGAAATTTATATTTGATTGATCAACAAAGAAACAAGATGTTCATTGCATGGATATACAAACATTTGAATTATCAAGTAGATGATGATCTTAATTTTTAATGAAATTTACCAACATTTGAAGAGAAAAGAGGATGATAATTATAAACTTGAATCGAATAAGATTGATTTTTAATCGACAATTGCGAATTATTTACCATCAGAATTCAACCCTGTTTTATTCGCGCGCCTGATCAACAAATATTTGATAATAACAGTCAAGAGTAAAGAGACACCATGGTCTCATCTTTCGCTACCTTGATTTAATGCTATTGTTAGAATGCACTTGCTGCGATGTTAGTATTAGTCCACTCGGGTTCTGATCCACTCGGATGATGTTAGAATTAGTTACGTCACCAGATGCCTGTGATTGGAAGGGAGCACAAGAAGATGACGAAGTCAGAGCCCCTTGGTAACCCTGCAGACACGTGCATCCCAAATACGTTCTTTAAACCATTGACAAGAATGCTCCCAAAAGTAAAGCAGTAATACCCAAAGAAATAAAAAAGCAACAAGCATTGTTTGCCAGATATATTTTCATGATAATCATAGAATCATATGAGTTGCATAAATCACTATTCAAATGCGTTAAATAAATATGTTAAATGTACAATGTCTGAATTTAAACTGGTAATAAAACTATTCTCGACTTTGTCGTAAGTGATAAATATTTAAGTTAGGCTGCATAGTTGCAGTTTTCAAATAGAATTTCAAATCTTTCTCAAAACGTTCTCTTTATCGCTTGGTTAGACAGACCTCATTTCAGATGGTGGGAATTAAATCGCCCAATAAGCTTCAAGCAATTTACGATAACAAGTTAATATGCCAAGAATGATCACAAATTTGTAAATAATAAAGGATTTTTATATCACCTTTTATTCATAGAAGGGATGGGAAAACCTCTTCTCAAAGACGCTTTTTAACTTTTTCAAAACAAGCAGATTTCGTGGGATTATATTTAAGTTTTTCAAATTGCGAAAAATAAACTTTTCTTAAAGAAGTTGTAGATAATGGTTGACATTACCAAGGAAGATTGTCATGGTAAATATATGCGGAATTAACATTCTTTGAAACTGTTTTCCTTGACGTTAGCAAAGGCCATTACCAGCTGAAAAGTTCTTACCAAATGAAAGAGTTTTGATCAAAGAGTGTCCTGAGGTCATTTTATTTCTGCAAGCAAAGTTTGGATAATTGGCTTGTAAATATTCAAATGTTTAGGACAAATTGATACGAATTTCAACTCATTGGATAAGGCAATTTGCTATTCGCGAAAAAGGTGTAATGTTTAAAAAGTGTTAAAATAACTCTATTAAAGCTGGGTCAGTTCCTTTGTCAATAAAATATAATATATTACAAACGTATTAGTAACAAACATATTTTCATATAAATAAATTTTTATCTGAAGATACAAAATTCGCATTTTAAAATTTAGCAATAAATTCTTCAATCATAATCTTCTAATTTCGGCTCTTTCTGATGATCCTTCGGCTTTTGAGACATCTTGTAAACTTGAAAATGCAGAATCACACGTGTCGTTGTAATGAGCTACAAAAAATCAAAGACATCACTTACTCGCTTGTAACAAATATTTGAAGATGCTCTGAGTAGGCAACATTCTCAAAGTTCAGAAAACATCACAGTATAAATTCCAAGGCCAGATCACCCAGATCACGCCATATTTTTTTTTGGTTAGTGAAGAAGGGTGATTTATTTGAGTCATTAGATCGGAGGAAGGTTCAACACTTTTCTTAGCTCTGGACACGTATATTAAATGGGACACGTTTAAAAAATTTGGGGTCGTGCCCTCCTTCTTCTTCTTTTGCCAAACAAGCGCAAATTGAAAATTTGACTGAAAATATTATTATACCACAAAATGAATAAAAAATACCTTTTAAAAACTGAGTTGGTTTGCTAGAATATTCTTCACTTTCTGTTACGTTTATATTTTTAGTTCTACAACTTCGCGTGAGTCGGTAAAGAAGGCCCATTTGTTTGAAGAAGAGGATGACATCGAAACAGACGAGGAGGAACACGAACTCTCCAATCAAAATGTAAATCCAGAACGCTGTGCTGCCAACAAATGTATCTGTTAAAAAAAGGAAAAATATGTTTGTGAAGGAAATTGACTTTGAACATTGGCATAGTAATGAGGTTAATAGTGTTGGAGGATAGCCACGCGTAAAGAAACATGGATGGCAGCTAACCAGAATTCAGTTAAAATTGATTCACTTCATAGCCATGGTAAGGGAAATAATCTCAATTCCATTTTGATCTTTAAATTGCTTTAACAGCAAAATAAGTTTAAAGAATATCCTGAAGGAACAACAAAACATTGGTTCCTACAACAAAATGACAATTAGGGCCAAGGCCACGCATCAAGCATTGCCGGAGCCACGGGGTGCATTGAGGGGGGAAATTACTCCCCAAATTCTCCGAAAATATGGTAATATAGATTCTTCAAAAATTTAGGGTAGCGGTAGTTCATTGTCAACTTGTCTAAGTCACATACTGTATTGCAAATTGATCGCAAAAAGATTTGACCCTCCTAAATGTTTCTAAAACAGCATCATTGTGTTCAAAAGGGGCGTTTCCTGAAATCTGAAGGGCAGGCTTTGACCCATTCTAATCATCTTACCCCTCCCTAGTTTGCTGAGCATTGATCCAACAATTACCTGTATCATCATTTGGTGACAACTGACGTTGGGCTTTTTTGCATCCACATGTTTCAGGCTTGAAGATGCCTTGCATTGACTCGCACAACCTTTTTCTTTCTGGCTTGCATTTGCATGAGCAAGTGTTATCATCAAAAATGTATCTTTTGTGACATTTGCTTATTTTTGTGCACTGGCATCCACATTTTCTTGGGTTCCACCTGATCAAAAAGAATTAAAATCCAATATTTAAAAGAAAAGACAATAAGTCTTGCCTCCATCCTGTGCTGAAATAAGTACAATTCTGATGCCAATCAAGATATGTGTGTTTTGTATTCAATAAATTTTACTACATGAAATTTCTCAAAGGGGCATTTTGCAGTAGTTTTTTTCAACAGCATGTATTTTCTGCACAAACATCAAATATTTATTTGAAGCAGTAACACAATATTGAGCTTTGCCCCCTGTAGTCTTTCAAAATTAGTCTTTGAACCAAATTTCTTGCTCCACAGCTAAGCCTTATACATGAAGAATTTTTATGGAGTTGCATATTGTGAATCATGCTTCATAGACTTGTAGCTGTGGAGGTGCCTCCTTCCCAGTGACAAAAGTGAAATGCTACCCCTCAAATAGGCAAACGTGGAGACACATGCTCCTTTCAAATAGTTAACATCCAATCTCTGTTTCTCATGTTTAAGTAAAAATTATGAAACACCAAATTCTCGGACCAACACACCCCTGGCCAACTCTAAATAGGGGTTCAGGGATACCTGTGGGAGCACAGCCTTATAATGGATAACAAAGAAATGCTTCTTACGATTTATCAAGTGTGCATGATCCAAATTCACGTGGTGGTGATGCATGATGGCATTCACATGTACATCTGATTGGATCATAAACATTTGGATATTTACAATCTTCTTTTTTGATTGTGCATTCTGGTTCGCATTCTGTGTGGTTTTTTAAAGTTATGAACTGAACTACTTCCTTGTTGTGTATCATGATTTGCACATTTTTTGTCTTCTTTGGGACACAACGGAACTGATGTGGGGGTAAAGTGCCATTTGACCCATTGCATCGGTGCAAACTGACAAAATATGGATAAAATGATGGTTTTGTTGCTACAACGGCGGCTCTTGCATAACATTGTAGGTTTCTCAGTCGCGCTATCTTTTGAGCTGAAAAACAAAAACAAAAATAAAAATTAGACATTATAATTTTGTGACATAAAAAATTTACAAATCATTTCAAATTGAAGTGAGGCAAGATACTATTCCAGGCTTTAGAAATTAAAGGTGGGCAAACTGTGGTCTAAGAATGAATGTGATCAAGGTTTTAATTTTGAGTAAACCAAAAATAATTTTTCTTATTAGTTTTTCGGTTCAAAATTCATATTTATTTTTTTCATCGATTTATAATCAAAGTAATATCACAGTTTTTTCCTATTTTTAAATCTCCGCATAAGCTTGCTTCCCTGCTTTGATGAAGGAAGGCCGTTTCGACAAATCCTTTTCTTCGCAAAAAAGTTGAATAGATTTGTTCATAAATGAACATGGAAACTTACCACTAGCTTCCAGAGCAAGAATAAATGCAATAAAAACGAGGAGAACAAGTTTATTTTCCATGGTTCCTTTTTTTTCCAGTTGAGTAATAGTTTGTTTTGACTTCTGTCGCGTGTAGTTTGATGAATGTGAGGATGCTGAAGAAAAAAAAAAGATTTATATAGCGATTCAATGAAACTGAAAACCGGAAACGCGTCACACATTGTAAACGTAGTGGGATTACTTAACAATGCAAAACGGTAGGATGGTTGACCAGAACAATATTAGCTCGTTGATAGATTAACCAATGCAAGTAAATAAAGGATCTACATTTATTAAAACACGCCTCAACGAGGATGTGAAACTGAATGAAATTTGGAATAGTTAGTGTTAAATTTTGCATGGAAATTATGTTCAATAATGTATCTGGTTGGGCTGAAACTAATCACAACGAAAAAAAAGTACAATATTGATAAAGAGCCCCTGAGGTCTTTGGAAAATTAAAAAAAAAGGTGAAATTAAAAAAGCTTCGTTTCTTGTGGAATGGCTAAACATGACTTAAAACGTAAAATATATCAGAGATACACAACCTTTCATTCCGAAGCCCTACTATCGAGTAACATTTCAAAGCAAAAGTTTCCACACTCCTTCCCCACCCCTCCCCCACCTTCACGCAATGTAATAGTTGCACTGCCCCTCTGTTTTGTTTGCTTTTCTCTAATTGCCTTACCTATCGACCATAAAATTGTAACAAATACATTGGTGGAAGTTGGTGAGATCCTTACGAAAATCATATTCGATAATTAAAGCAAAAAATTATAGAATAGAAATGCATACCCTTGTTATAAACGATGCTCTCTAATTTTTTCTTCTATGACTTTTCGATGATAGTTTTCAAGCGATGGTCCAGCCACTGCAACTTTTGGTGAATGTTGCTCAGCACACCTTTCGTTACAAATTTATAGTTTGTGAGATCCCAAACAAGAAATCGTTTGAGATTTTTTAGATACCTTTCATATGACCCGTCAAGGAGCCGATTGTTCATTGACAGATACATCTGTTACGCCCACCGAAACTTAATCCTCTTCATCTTCGGCCATATTTTCGGTTTAGGTAATTTCCGTCTCTAATTGAAACTTGATACGATTCGGAGACAAGAAATCCAGCGACATGTTTTCGTTAACATTACGAATAACGGGAAATTCTCGGCTATTATGCCGAATCACGAATATTTGTTGCTTGATGATTAATTAGGCGACTTCTTGGACGTGGTTAAGATTCTTATGATTTATCAGGATGAACACCTCCCACGCCTAAAGCTAAAATAGTTGTAAACATTAATATATAGGGATTAATAATAAGCCAAAGCCTTAACTTCAATTATCTCTCTATTTCCAACAAAAGTTTCTTAACTGCTTTGCTGCCCCAGAAAATTTTTATTTACGCAGTACTCCAATTATTTCCCAGCCTTAACACTACCTCAAATTTTCTAAAATTTTCTATACTTAACTATTTTTCCCCTCAAAGCATTTGTGTATATCATGCTGGTCTTTGGTGAATGGTATCTTGTTTAATCAGATTCGTAATTTCTTTTCGTGGAGAAAATCAGCAAAGAACTTTCTCAAATATTTGAAGAACTGAATTTCTTATGAACAGTTTCTTATTGCTAAACAAACAGCAACCGGTGCCTTGCTAAAAGTTCCGCACAGAAATGGATTTAGATGCTAGAAACGAGTTTTATCGTCCCAGTAAGTTTCTCAGTTGCCTAGTGGTTGCGAGGGGCAAGGGCAATTTCCCCCTTTATTCTGAAGAGCTACAGATCTGTTTGAAAATTTCAAGCATTTCAGGATTTTGTTTGAATTTTTGCCAGCGACGAAAATTTTCAACAAGGTTCATTTTCAACACACGTTTTTTAAGCTGATCCAGATGTATTTGAAAAGTATCCAAAGTATTTGAAGGGTATTTTTAGCATAAAATATTTCCAGTCTTTATCAGAACATTTGTCATTATTTATGGAAATGTCACATGTCCAAAATTATAGCACAGGGTTGTATCTTTCTTACCAAAGAAGTAAAAAAAACAATTTTATATGCAAATAAGGCTTAGGAAAAGTCTTGGCTTTGTTAGAATGGGTGGGGCTGGGAGGTGCCCTTTCTAGCCTAATTAATCTAGCCCCCTTTGCTGGAGAGAGAGGCGTTTGTAATGACGCGTGGTGCGTGGGAGGTTAGACCCATTTGAATCCATCGTTATGAAGACCATAATAGTAGAATGGGTAATAAAGTAGCAGCTAATTGCAACATACGTCAGTAATTACCCCTGATCGCTAAGCCATAGACGTGATTTATTGTCAATTTGAAACCTTTTACGTCAAATAAATATTACATTGAGCAATTGGTCAAATTTGCGAGGTAAGGGTAGTTTAATGATGCAAAAACTTTTAAAAAGAAGGTTTTCATCTTCGACTGGATGTGCTTAATCTGGATACCACATCAGTTTTCTATTAAAAACTTTGATGAGAAACAAATGCAGGGAATTTAGTAAAAGTGATAAAAACAGGATTGAACCAACCCCTTGCCTCTGAACTGAGATGCCCTTGTATAAGAAACTAAAAAAAGAGTATTTCAGGGGTTTCTAGCCAAGGATGCCTGCAGCCCTCCTGGCCTCAGAATATAAGCTTATTTCTTTTACTTTGCAGTTGTTCTGCCCTTATTTTTCACATTGTGACCTTCTTTGCCAGCAGGCACATCTGTTTCCGGCCTATCTTCTATTTTCCCTTTCTTTCCCAAATTATTAATTTTTTCAATTCAAAACTTCATAATTGCTAATGACATCAGTTTGTGAAAAATGATTATGAATGATGTGGTAAAATTACAAATTATGAGGAGGAAGAGAAAATATAAGCTATTGACAACAAAAAGGAAATTCATCCTGGATGTGTGCTTTCACTTCCTACAAAAGCAAAAGTCATTCTTCATCAAGATGAAGTAATGCGAGCAGGAAACTGAAGACGACACTGAAAGCTGTTGTTGCGGTCGGTACCTTTATGTTTCAGACCAATATGATATACTCGATGAGTAATTTTTGCAGTGGCGTGGTCACGGGGAAGTGTTTGAATGGGGGCAATGGGGGCAATTGTACCCTCTCCCTTCTTTCTCTGAAATGTTTTACATCATCAAAAGATCAAAGTTTTCATATTACTTATGTTCACCATGACTTCAGCAAAAGCAGTCTAAAGGAAAGTAGATGAACTGGCCGATTAATCTTTGATGCCTCCATTCCCCCATTTACCCTTGGTTCCAGAATCCCAATAGGTGGGTCTGGTACCCTGGGTAACCCCCATTGCAATTTACCCCACCCCCAAATATATAGCGCTGTCCACACTACTGATATTTGAAAAGAGGCTAAACAGAGACTGTTGTATTTAGAATTTCTTAACCTTTTCACCTCCGGAGGGGCCATATGACCCAATAAAAAACCTGTAAACTAATTTTTTGAGGGGTGAAGTACAAACTATTTTAAATGCTATGTTGTAGTTTTCCGTGACAGTTAACGCTATCGACTGATATTTTGACTATAATACCCCCTGAAAAATGGAGATTTATATCGTTTTGAAGCTGTGAATGAAAATAAATCCGGATGTGAAAGGGTTAACTTTTTGGGCATTGGAACTAAAGCACTAAAGCAGAAAGAGAAATTACATGAATTCATTTGAATGCACAACATGAAGCAATGATTTCAATTAATTTACTTTATTCATTTTCATATTTCGGGGGCAAAAATATTTCGTTGGGGAGCAATGCTACCCCGTGCCCCCTCCTAGCCCCATGCTTGAGGCCTGAACGGAGAAATTAGCAACAGATGTCCGAAATCTTTGGAATCTATAAGATAAGAGTTGTTGTGTTGTGGAATGGAAGGACGCTAATTTAGATTCAGAGTTGGTTGTCGTGGGAGAGGGATACAAGCGGATGGGAATTAGAATTCAATCTCAAGGGGCAGGATGTTCTTACGTATTCTTTGGCCTATATTTACAGACAGATTTTTTCTTGGTGCATTTAGCACAACAGTTATCGATAGATGAGATCAAACAGCCAAAACTCACCGGATTGCCAAGTATCCTTTGCCATTGCCATTCAGCTTTATGGCCTGTAATATTCCAAAAAACTCCAGTAATAGCCATACTTCATATTCGTCATCTTGCAAATTTTAATCATCAAATAGTATATTACTACTATTTTCATAAATTTTTTACACGAGTCTAACTGTACGCAGTCAGTAGAGTCTGCACGCAGGGAAAGTCCCAACGCATGCATAACCGGGTAATTCCCGTTTACGAATATTGGTGTTGTACAATGCAGTTTTAAATAATTCCAGTTGTTTGAGCAGAAGAGAAAAAGAAGCTTCAAAATATTTTACAATTATGCTAAATTTGGTAAGTTATAATGTTTCTCATTTTAATTCCAATCATGAACACATGTCGGCAAGACAAACTAAGCCAAGTTGCTTCCTCTCATTCTCAATCCAAAATAGTCGATTCTACACTAAACGACTGTTTGCAAATTCGAGAATTCGATTCAAGATTTACTGCGTTTTGTCCGTTCTGTGACGCGATGCCATAGCTCGAAGGGGGGGGGGGGGGTAAAAAATGATGATGCAGATTAACAGGTATTATATAAGTTTCCTACACCCTCCCCCCAGCCAGTAACATACCACTTTACTCTTAGTGGTTTCCCTTTGATTTGAGTTGACATTTCTGCCCACATTTCTTGGCCAATCCAATTACAGCTCACCCTTTTTAAAGAACGCCGCTTTCTAGCATTAGACATCTAACAAACGGTGAATTTTGAGTTTCACCGTCCGTGGTGCATTTACATGTTCCTGATTTTTTGAACGCGTAGAAAGTCATGAGTTGCCAAGGAATTTCGAGAAAATGATATTTACCAGAAATTATAGATTCTGAGCTTTATACAAATTCACTAATAGTTAACTTCCAGGAAAAGCTCAGAGAGTCTTACTTCATGTATTAAGCAACCCATAGTCATATTCATATTCATGAGAAATTTGGTCAGCTTTAAATGTTTGCTTCATAATTGAGTCCAAAAATGCCCCTTTTAGGACTGAAAACTCTGAAAGCTATGTTTTGGCACGTCCAGTCTGCGATTAGGCTAACAACATGCAGCTATGTTTACAGACATAGCCTGGCCACCGACAGCTTGCATTCAAAATTGAATTTAATATTTTTCAAATTCTATTCGAGAAAACAATTCGTATCATGTGATAGTTGCAAAGGACTCATGTTTAGCTCACATGGTGCAACATTTCACGGACTTTGGTTTGTGGTGCAACAACCAAATTGGGAGATGTTGTATAAATTAGAAAATTTTGCTTGTTTCGAAAAAGTTCCTCGTAACAACAAAAGAAAATCTAAATCACCTCCTTCTTAGGAAATATTCTCTTGCCATGAAGCCCAATGGATAATTGGGGCAAAAATACAACCAGTTCAGGGGATTATGAAACCGTACGAATCAGAGGAAGTTCAAGTTTGTCTCATGCTAGTCATAGCTCAGGCCCTCCAACGAGACTTGAAAAGTTAAGTTAAGGGGCCAAACTTCGATGCAACAAAATTACCACATCAAAGCATGATGAACTGCCTTTAACAACTAATGCAAAGATCTCCACTTCATGACAATGTTTACGATTAAGTCTCACGCAATTGAAACGATTTTTTTAGCATGTGCAAATAGTACTTTCAATTAACGTTTGGTTGATCTAACATGAAAAGGCAGTACTTCGTAAACCGAAGCTAATAGAAAGGTTGTTCCTCATTTTCCTTAAAACCAATGACACCCCCTCCACAAGCTCTAAAACCCCCATTTTCAGTAGATTTCGATTCAGGGGTAAATCGTTATCGGGAGCCCCTCGATATAAACAATGATAATTCGATATAGATTCAGATATTCGTTCAAAGGAAATAGCGAGAAATATAAAAAACATGCTAAGTTATATTTCATGCATTTGAAATCTTAATTATCAAAGACTTGAATTATCAAATTTAAATAATAAATAATATTGCTCTCTTTACAATAAATATTTTTCTGTTAATCTATTTAATAAAATATTATTGATGATAACGGGTCAAAATTCCAAAGGGAAAGCCCCGAATCTGACGCATCAACATACCATTTCCTTCTTAAAATGCCAATGTATTGCAAAAATGTTCCCACTTGTGCAGCCTGACACGTTTCACAGTCTTCACACGCGAATGCAGTAACCATTCATCGCCATTCTCAGATGAGAGGCATTTCATAATAAAAGTTGAGAGACAAAACCCTTCTACACTTACTTGCAAAAATTTTCTAGTGCAGCTCAAAACTCCTCAGTTACACAAATTGATTGTTTTAGATTTCTAAATATGCTGTTGGGCATTGCATCGTCTTTCTAATCACATTTTTTTACCAATTGTATTCGAAAAAGAGTTGAAAAATGGCATTCCCCTTTTCATTATATCAATAAGACCCATTGAGCGAAAACCCAGACATATTTCCAACTTTTAAATTAATAATGATAACAGTATGTAATGTACTGATAGGTCATCCTGTTAAAACATTCGATTATTATTATTATTATTATTATTATTATTATTGAAAGGCTCTTATCTGTAATCGTTAATACTGTAGTCTTTTATCATGCAGGGGTCGAAACATGAAAACTGCTGAGTTAGGTATTAAGGTTCATGACATTCTGTGCCCCCTTTGGGCCCCTTGATCGCCCCATCTATTTATTTTTGCTGCTCGACAAACGATTGATTTTATCAACCGTGCGACACACCCTTAACCACTATCAAATGTTTTTTCATAAATGCTTCTATACAAAATTCTAAATAACAGTTTTTTTTAAAAATATACATATCGATCCTCTTCATCGGTAACTCTTATATTTGGACCATTTTTTCCAATATCTGAAATAGAAAATTCAAATCATCAAAACAGCACTGAATCAAGATGCAATAATTTTAATGATTGGATATCGAGGGGGGGGGGGCGCCTGAAGCAAGGATGCTGTGGTCGTATTTAATATCGGGGCGTGACCGTAAATGAATTGTTTTCCCTGCCAGGAGCTGCTAGGCTAAACAAAGGGGAATCCCTAATGGCAAAACGAGGAAGGCCGTTTACTGTTTATGTTGATAAGCATTTAGACCACACAAAGCCATCTTGCGCTACAAAGATCTTTTTAGATGTTTTAAGTGAAGGAAATATGGAATCATCTACACTAATAAGGTTTAAGTTTCACCGCATCGCTTTAATGCAGCGGTATATTGTATTTTTTCAACATCCATAAATGATAAAGGTTATGGGCAGAGGGTCTATATATTGGCAAAATATGCAAAATGGTCATGTCCCCATTCTTCGACTTGCACCCTCACTCAAAAGACGCTTTCTACGTCTTTGGGTTTGTGGGAAGCCTGACGAATTTTGCAGCCCTCCCCTCCTTCAACTCAAATACAAAAGTAAAAAAAAGCTGAAATGACTCTTCACGGCTCTTGTCTTTCATTAACCCTTTTCCCTTGCACCAACTAGATGTGTGACCTAGCCTTACGAATAATGAATTTATTGAAAACAAAAAATATTTATATCTTACCATGTTTGCTGTCATTTTTGCTGCTTTTCTGTGTTTTGCATCTTCTACTGATTTTATAGATCAGTCCATGATCTTTGTAGTAAAGTATTACTTCAAATATAAGCAACAGTAAAATGAACTCGCCGACAACTGCACATATCCAAAATGTATTGTCTACCATGTTCAGAATCCCTACAAGGAAGAACAAAATCGTTAAAAAAACAGCTTAAACATTAAATGCATTTTTGTAGTTCATTGCCAAATTCAACATTTCCAGGGAGTTCCCGCAGTTTAAAGTTTGGTAATTGATACATTTTTTGGACTTTTCCTCATCAACCCTGCCTTTTTTTGCACGTAGAAGCGAATTATGAAACGCGAAAAACTAATTTGCCCTCTGAAAAAAAAACTAATTAATATTTGTTTCCATTGTTTTGCCGCAATATTTTCATGTTTCTCCCTTTGTCTTTGACTGCAGCAAGCGTCTTAGGGTATGTGGGAAATGCCCCTAAACTGAGACAAAATACCTATTGCTCTATGTGCGCCTGATGGGGAGGGGCAGAAATGCTCGAAGCTAACAAGGATGAATGACTGAACGATGCACAAAAAGGCTGTTTTGCATAAACCATTAATATACTTAAAATTCTGAATGAAGCAAGGTTTTACCTGTGTTTGTAGACTGACTACGCTTGGAACATTTACATTCTTCGTAGTTGAATTGCCTTCCTTTCATCAAACACTTCGTGATTTTGTTTTTCTTGCACTTGCACTGGCAGGATTTTTCATCAAATTCTCTTCTTATATGGCAACTTCTATTAGCAACATTACACTCACATTTGCATTTGTTTCTGCTCCACCTACAACAGAAAGAGCAAATTCCATGTCACACAATATGGCAGTGATGATGTTGATGATTATGATGATGATGATGATGATGATAATGATGATGATAATGATGATGATAATGATAATGATAATAATAATGATGATGATGATGATGATGATGATGATGATGATGATGATGATGATGATGATGATGATGATGATGATGATGATGATGATGATAATGATGATGATGATGATAATGATGATGATAATGATGATGATAATGATAATGATAATGATAATAATAATGATGATGATGATGATGATGATGATGATGATGATGATGATGATGATGATGATGATGATGATGATGATGATGATGATGATAATGATGTTGATGATGATAATGATGATGATGATGATGATGATGATGATGTTGATGATGATGATGATGGTGATTATTATGATGTTGATGATGATGATGATGATGATGATTGATGATGACGAAGACAAAGCCTTACCGTTTATTAGGACCGCAATCCATGTCGCGATAAGGGCAGTTGCATTCACAATTGCCAAGTACTGCAGGTTTCTTGCAATCTGATGCCTTTAATGCACATTCAGCTTTACACAAAGTGTGATTTGCAATCTTCACCATTTCTGGCTTGCCTGTCACGTGGCTCCGTACCCTGAGGTGCAAAATCTCCTTCTTAGCGGCTACACATCTGTGGTTTATCTCCTTTGCTGAATAAAACTTGTTTGCAGAACCTTGGCATCGTGATAAAGATACGAAATACGGATAAACATGGTCTTCTGTGGCCAGGACTGTGGGTTGTAAACTGCAGTGGACGTTTGGCAGCAATTTAATTCCTGGATAAAATAAATAAATTTATGTAAATCTATGGAGGTTCAAGAATTGGATTAGGGGGAGGAGGCTAAGTAATATTTTTATAAGAAATATCAATAGGAAACTCAGCATGAGAATTGAAGAACCTTTTCTGTTCAGTTACATGTTCTTTTGAGAAGTTCTTCGATACAAAGTCCATTTCACACAAAATAAGGCAAATAGCGAACTAGAACGCTGCAGACCTACACAATTAGAGTTAGTGCATTATCAAATTTTATGTTTGAGAACGAATAAAATCTTTTGTTCTGAGAAGGAATATGAATGACATGCAATTCTTAACGTAATACGTGACGTCACATTTCAATTCCGCGTTGACTAAAAACGATTTTGAAGATTCATAATGGTAGATTTCGAAATCTTTAAGTTATTACGAGCTGGTTTTTCATTATAAAAGATTCACAAGATTCTGACTTGTAGTATATCATAGCTGATATGAAAGTAGATATGGAAGAGAATATCCACTTCGCTGTCGTCTAAACAAACAATCCACGGGCGAAAGAACAAACAAACAAGGAAAGGAACGAATGATATACTTTATATATAATATATAATAGATAATATACATTTCTATTCAAGTTATATTTGATATTATTATATTTAATATGAAAAGAAGTATTGTTTCCAAGGCTGACGAAAGACGGAACGAACAAACCAGAGTCTTATGACAATGAACGAACGAACGAACGAACAAACGAACGAGCGAGCGAGTGAGCGAACGAACGAACGGACTAACGAACGTAATCGCCATACGAGAGAATTAACGAAGTAACCATCGGTAAAGTGAGTGACGAAATGGCAAAAACAGCGGTTTAAATAATGAAGTGAAATGACAGAATTAAGTTTGAGTATTACTCACCTGCACTTGCAGTTATAAAAGTAAAGAGGAAGAGTGTTATTTCTATGAGCACGTCGAATCGCATCATGCTTTAAGTTTCAATTTTCTTCAATTTCTAACCTTTCGGAAGCGTGCTTTTACGTTTTTCAACCTTATCTAATTGTGTTTATTACTGAGACCTTAAATATGAAGTTGTGAATTGGAATTTTTGAATCTGTGGGCTGATGGGCATGTCATTTCCGTCGGAACAAAGATGACTACGTCACATTCTTTTGTTTCACATGACAATGTCCGCATCACATATTTAAACAATTCATTGATTGCTATTTCGGTTCGCTTTTCGCTTTATTAAATCTAATTCTAAAGATGGTATTAACTGTCCTGAAACTCAATTCACACCTTTCTGACGTCATTACCAATTTTTTTTTTCAAATTCAAGTATCTAGGCCGGTATGGCCCTTAACTGTATACAATTATACAGCGAATTAAAAAAAAAATTTCAACTACCCAACAATAACAATAGATTAACTTTAAGTACAAGCAAAGCTGAATGTTAACAGAAAAAGGGAAAAAAATATTAAAACAATGAAGTTGTCAAAGATTAATTTGAAATGCTAGAGGGTTGCTTAAAGATTTAGTTCTTCTTTGAAATGACTTTTTGCAAAAATTCCCCAAACGTTGTGTTGTAAAGAAATCCTCGTGGCTCATTAGCCAAAGGAACATATTTAATTCATTTAATGTGGCAGTATAAGGGAAAGTTCTGTAGATTTCTTCTAGAAATTTATGTCTTTCTTCATTAAAAAGGGAGCAAGATAAAAGAGAAATGGATTTCATTTTCGACAGTAAAAATATTCAAGGTTTTACAATATGGGCAGAACCGTTCCTCTCTCGGAGTTTTATCGTGTGCTCCAGATAAAATTTGACTTCCCAAGCGAAATACTGAAATGCGTTCTCGATCAGGGTTATCTCTTGAGGATCATTGGGCAAAATTGTTCCTCCCGGGTGTATTTGGTACTGTGGAGCAGTTGGGCATATCGGGCATATCGGATTATGAAAGGTATAGTATTCTAGAGGCATATCATTACTCCGCTTTGTCACACCAGACATTGCGCGTTCCTTCTTAGCAGTCGATAAAAAGGGTCTCAACATAACCTTTAAACTTACTTGGTGCAGTTATAGTATATATTTTTGACAGTTGGTGTCATCTTCTTAATATTTTTTCAAATTATGGCATATTTGCCGAAATTGCCCATCGCCAACATAACAATAATAGTTGATCAGCAATAGTTTAACAAAATATCTTTTTTGAAGAACAACATTCAGACATTTACAATATAGGTACAAATAACGAATTTTGTTGGCCACTTGGGAATTTGAGTGATGATGGTTCTTGTCTTTCAAAGGCTAATCCAACAGTCTGTCCACTCGGTATTCTGTCCACTCGGGTTCTGGTCCACTCGGGCAAGCGGGCCAGCGCTTTTCTTAAATAAAATCACCCTTTTGTTATGCGGGGCTTTAATAAGGTCGTTGCAGAAGTTTTTATAAGGACTATTATGATTGGCTCAATTCGAATAATCTGATTTGCATAACAAAAAAAATATTTTGTTTTAAACGAAATTTTGTGCTAGAAAAATGTCTTTGTCTTTTAGACAATAGGGGGAATACCAGCCCATGCCCCACTGACCATTAGTATTTCCTCAAAACATGAATCGACCAATCAACGATGATCTTGTAAAATAACTTTAATGCGCGGCCATTTGGAATTTCCCTCAGGGTCTTCCCCCTTAAATTTTGGTGCTCTGCTTATGAAATCGTGTAAATCAATGCTTTTTGGTGGAAAAAGGTATATATTTTCTTGCTATGAACTGCTTGCAACTAAGATTTTACAACAAAACTATGTTGTTTATTTTTTATTTTCAGTATAAAATGTTAATCAGTTGCTATGTTATGACAATGACAGCTAGTATTTATATAAAGACACAGTAAGTGGGCATAGGCCTAAGTAGACCTAAAAGTCAGAAATAAAAAGGGTCGTGAATTGCAGCACGTTGCGATATTGAGGTTTTTTCCCCTACTTTTTATACAAAATTTACAATTGTCGTCAATTGGGGGATGCCCTGCATGGGTATAAAAAAGGCTGCAAGAATATTGGTTGTATAAAATAACCTGCAATGCAGTGCCTGACACACAAGATTTTTGGCTCCTACACACTGTCACAAATATTTATGCAACATTATCTTGTATTAAAACAGTTTTCTTAACGTAATTTGCAAATTGGTCAGTTTTGAAATCAAGAACGACAAAGTTATCTGAAATCATAAAGTAAATTTGCCTTGAACACCCCTAAGCCAGAAGCAAAAATGGAGGCAGGAGTGGTGCCAGAGGGGGTTGTAGCCCCCTGTCAAGGAGTGTCAGCCCTCCATTGGCAAAATATTTTATGCCTGTCTGGAAATTTTTAATGGATAATTGTGTTTTTAAGCACAGAAAGATGCCCTCTATTTGGTTATATAGCCCCCTATAGGGAAAGCTAAAACCCCGTTGGGCAAATCCTGGTGCCACCCCCGAATTGAGGAGACAAACGGGGAGAGCAATACTTGCCATAACAGCCAAGAAAGTCAAATATGTAATTTATTTGGTTTTTTGCGTATCCAGAGGTTAAAGCGAATGAACAAAAGGTTAAAAGTGGCGATCGTACAGACTCTATAAATAGCCCATTGTATTTGGCAATTGGACACATGCCAAAAGAATGAAAAGTGACCGAAAATAAAGGCTCCTGTCAGTCTCTCGTTGTTCTATTTATAGACAGTCGCTTTTTAGATTGGCTCACTCATATTTATTCACTCATATTTAAACACTCATATTTATTTTTTTTAATCTCAGTATACTCGTTTTGCTTTCCATATTCTCATTTTTTCGACATAGTTCCTTATACTAATAAAATATTCCTTGCTTCTTTGTCAATAATGATTATGTTAGGCTTGATAGTGTTGTTGCTTGGTCTTTTGTCTAAGTGCATCAATATGTCCCACAACATTTTGGCTCGTTGTATGTGTTTATACTGCTGGCAAATGCCTAGGCAGGTTTCTTGATATTTGGGCTTTTTTTTCTTTTTTATTTACTCTTTCTGACTTCAGTATTTTTTTTCCATATTTGTAGGTAAAATGTGATTTTTCTTCCTTTTTTTCCTCTCATAAATTGTCTTCATAATTTCACTGTTTTGGCTTAGTACCCACTTCTGACATTATTATTATTGTTGTTGTTGTTGTTATTATTTTTATTATTATTATTATTATTATTATTATTATTATTTTTATTATTATTTTTATTCACATTTGAATCCTTCTAGCAATGGTTGGATATGATGGAAATTTTGTCAACCAGTTGGAGCATCATCACCAATGCCCATGTTGCATGTTGGCACTTCGTGATCCCTTGCAAACAGAATGTGGACACAGAATATGCAGAGAATGTTATGAAGACCTCCAGCACAAATTGTAAGAAAGCTTTTTATAAATGAAGAGATTCCAATCTTTAGAAGTAACTATGTAACTACAAGGTCTTTATAAGCAAAGAAAAAAAAGAATTTTGAGGACATGCTTATTGGCTAGGTCTATGACGCAAATATTGCGGACATGGCGGCCATGTGTGTGTCCATTACACGTCAGGAAAAACCTAATACGAAATTGTCTCATTTCTAATAATAAATTGTTAGTAGTTACACATTTATCATTCTTATTCATGTTTAAACATGTTTAGTTGTGAAAGTGGGTAACAAGATGACCAACAAGGAGTGCCCCCTTGCAAATCTGTAGCTTGTATCAAACAAAGATATGTGTAACAAAACTATTAGAAGCACGTAAAGCCCAATTGTGATCTAGTCCATTCTGTAAAGTGATTAAACCATGGGAAGAGTTGAAAGTGTGATATGATGCCTTTATTTGCTTATTGACAATGTCTGCAATGTCCTCATTTTAAGTTTTTCCCTGTGAAAACCTAAATGCGGACATTCACATGTCTGCCATGGTGGATTTTAACCGCTCTTTTAACCATTGATTAGGAACGTCCAGATTTCTGAGAGGATTGATGAATGTCTTCAAAAACATATGTTGGGTACTTACTTACCTCTATTCCCCTCTCTGCATACCATTCAGTTTGGTAGGACAGTATATTTACTATCAAATAGGATTGCTATTCACTGATTCTTCTTTTGTCTTTAAAACGCTCATGAAATGATTCCATAAATCTTTTCATCAGAGGCAATTTACCTTCACTTCCTCAGATTTTGAAGTTATTTAAGACATGCATGCTTTTACATTGAATAAATTTTGTGTAATTTAGTGGAAAGACTGGAGAGATTATATGCCCAGTGGATAATTCCATTGTGCTGCCCGATCAAGTGTTCCCAGACATGTATGCAAAGCGGGAGGTACTTAATCTACAAACATATTGCATGTACAGGCAAAGCGGTTGCCAATGGCAAGGTGCCTTGCAACATTATGAGGTATGGTGAATCTATTAAAATTTTAAATGTAAAAGTAAGAACTCATATCTCACGGCTAGAACTCAAGCTTAAAGTGCCAAAGAAAATGTGTTTTACTTATAAACACCAATTGTGTTCATTAAGCAATAAAAGGCAAGCCTGTTTCTGAACAGAACCACATTCTGGTTCGACATTTGAACAGCATCTGTGTTAACTGTGAAGAAAGCCTAGAAAGTTTCTGTATCCAAACAGTTTCTGTATGGCAGATCAATATCTAGCGCTATATTGCCCAAGAAGAACAGAAAGTTTCATCGTATCATATCATATCATCATTTGCGTGTGTCTTGATCTACCAAGACAGATTCTGAATTTAACCTGTTATAAAAAAATTTGGAGTAAACGAAGTCGAATGAGCAGAAGATTGTATTCCGATGAATTTATATTGAATTCATAATTTAGAATTCATTAATTTGATTCTACGATGACATCTGAGTAAGTTTGATGTTGAACAACAAAGAAGAAAGAAGTACTCAAAAGCACATTGTTTAGTGTTGATTCTACTAGATATAGTTCAATAATTGTGAAGCAAGACTAGAAGAAGAAGCTTGCAGTAAAATCCTAATCTACAAACCTGGATTATTTTGAATGTATTCCTCGGAGTATAGCTGCTGATTAAATAGCAAGTTTGCGATTGTGTGATGTATAATCACAAGGTCTGATGGAATCAGAAATAGTTAGGTCGTAACGACAGGGGATCACGCTACAGTTTTGTCTGTGCCTTTCAAGTAAGGTCTATTGATTGCATGGCAGTATGGCTGTGGTGGAAACCATGCTTTCTGGATGTTTTCTAACAACTGACCCAAACATTAGCCACGTTGTTGATTATTAGAGAAATCTATTCGCAGTAGCTGTCATATGAGAATTATTCGTTTACATGTTTGATTTACACTATTTGCTGCTTGTAGGAAAAGTTGGAGAAGTTGAAGACGTATTGCGACAAGACGTTCAACATTTGCAACAGAAAACGACAAGGTCTACAATAAGCAAGGTTGTTTGTGTTGTTATGCCATGATTATCATCAGAGTTAAATCAGGTTAAACTTGCAAACCTTCTTGTTAGTTGCGTATCTTGTCGCTTTTTGAGCGTCATGTCGTAAAATTGTCGCAACTTTTCCATCTGAATATCTTAAGCTATTTGTTGTAATTATTTTAAACCAAGTGTTGAAAATATAATTATAAATCGCCAGATTTGGATACTCAAATCTCATTGGTAAGATTTTAATTGGTTGTAAAGATATTTGAAACTGTATTCAAGATGATACCGATGATAAATGATTGTTAGAGTAATATTTGCCTGGTTAGATAATTATAATTATCATGTAAAATTTGTAGTGAATTCCTTTTGCAAAAATCAAATATAATTCCGTATAGTTCTCGTGAAACGTGAGGATTGGAACGAGTATGGATTGGAAAGGAGGCTTAGAATCCCATTACGAGGTTGCTTCACAAGATTTGTTGAAGTGGTTGTGTATAAAATTCCTTGTAAAGCAAGCGAATTTTTCACAATACAAGATGCGATATTTGTTGTGCAATGATGCATGGTTTTTAATTTTGTTGCATGTTGTTGTGGCCAAATGCACTGAACTTGTTGATGAAACATTTGCCTGAATGCAATGTGAAGAAAGTCAATGTACAAGTGCATGCGCGCAAGCAACAGAAGTAAAAGACTTGTATTGTTGCACAACACTTTGCATTATTCACTACAACATTGAACATCATGTAACATATCTCAACATCAATATGACGATCGAACAAAAAATTTAGCTGGTGCGGGTCTTAATGAGAACATTTGTATTTTCCTGCAGGTTATCGTGTCGTAATTGCTGTCATTCCCCAATTATTAGAGAGAATATCTCTTACATGCTTTTTGCACAATGCTAATGCACATATGCTTTATAGCATCATCTAGAGGCATACTCAGCCTTCCATCCTTTCGAGGTAGGTAAATGAGTGGGGCGTTTTGACGGCCGAAACAAAACAGAGCTCATAATGAAAGTTATCAGCATTTTGCATCCTGGACACTGTACAGTAGTGAACGGATAGCTGAACCATGCATTCATATCGGAGTTGTAACATGTTTGTCTGGAAAGGAAGGATGGAGCGAGGTTTGAACTATCTGTTAGCTATTTTTCCAGTGAGTTATCGCCAGTTGTTACATTTGGAGTGGGATCCAGGATCAATTTGCTAACAAAATACGCGTCTCTTTCTTAGCCTTTTGGTAAATATGATGATTTGTCGGCGATTCACCTATGCCTGGCTCAGAATTCCTGGTTTATTTTGGCTTTCTGTAGAGAATATTATCAAGTTTTGTTTTGTCGAAATGTGGTGGTATTGAAAAACTGTGGAGAATTTAATGGATGTCGTACCCAGATTATAAATAATAGATAAAACTCTCTGCTTTATGCAGCAAAGTCGAGAAAAGCACTCGAGACATAAATGAAAATAGCATGTTTGCTTCTAGTCTTTGGCCAATCATAACTAACGTGGCGATACCTCCCAGAAATGTTTGATGAAATTTCCCTCTTGTAGGTGACTGTTTATTTATTCCATAACATGTATAAAGGAACTTGAGTTGCTTTACATGAAGTTGTTTAAAGAATGTTTGTTAATCACAGGAGCACATCATCACTTGTAAGTATGAGGATATACGATGCCCCAATGAATGCGGCAAAAGATTGGCAAAACATCTCATGGAAAAGCATTTACAACAAAGCTGCCCCCTCCGACCTGTCCAATGTGAATATTGCAATCTTACAATGCCATTTGGAGATATTCAGGTATGAAAGTTATGTCTTCCGTGTCTTCTTCATTACTGAGTTCTTCTACAATCCTGGCCACTAATTAAAATCATCTAAAATTTGTTCATAAATGTATTTCATATTTTAGGCTCATTATGACACTTGTCAGTATTACCCAGTTGATTGCCGATTTAATTGCGGAGCTCTCAAAATGCCTCGCAACTTATTGCAGCAGCATCATGAATTTGAATGTCCTAATGCCGTCGGAGCTTGTGCTTACTCCTTTTGTGGCTGCGATTTTAGGGTAAGTTGGTGCGATTGATTAATCTTCATCATCTTAATCATCATCGTCTTTATTACATCATCATTACATCATGATCATCATCGTCATCATCATCACAATCATCATCATCATCATCATCATCATCATCAGTAGTAAGTGGGGGTATAAAGGAAGGGGTATGTGTATGTTTTGACAGTTGTGGAGCGTATTTCCTTTTTTCAGGGGACCAAGGATGACGTCACCGATCATTTGCAGAAAGAAGTATTGGAGCACCTTAGATTGGCCGCAAAGCATGCTGGCCATATGGATGCAAAAAACAATGAACTGCAACGAAAACTTGATGTTGAAGCAAAAAGAGCAGGAAATTTGGAAAAAGAAGTTCGCGAGCAAGGTTAGCCATTATTATTATTATTATTATTATTATTATTATTATTATTATTACAAATGTTATTTATTATATTTCTTACTTTATAACTTGCTACAGATGAATGGAATTGAATGATAAGGACTTTCTTATTCGCTGTTACTAGGCATGCCAGTGCAAACTACCTAGATAGCAAGGTTTGTGTTAAGTAGTGATTTAAAATGAAATGTTCGTTATGTTTTATTATATATATATATTTTATTATACTGCAATATATTACATTTTATTATCTTATACGATATTATATTATATTATATTATATTATATTATATTTTATTATATTATATTATGTTATGTTATGTTATGTTATGTTAAGTTATGTTATGTTATGTTATGTTATGTTATGTTATGTTATGTTATGTTATATTATATTAATTCTTCCAAATATTTTTTCATTCTCTCATGTTATAACAATATTGATGCACCTATCTACTATTTAACAAATTTCTTTATTCATCAATAAATTCATTTATTTTTCATTCCTTCGTCGCAGGCAACGAGTTATCTAGAATAAATCAGGTCTTTGCAGCATTGCAAAACAATTTGGATTCAATTGAAAGAGACATAGGTGACGTCAGACGTAGTGGAGAGACGACCAAGGAGAGCTTGAGTGTATTGCAGAAGCGGTTTCGACCAAATATGATGATTGATATTGATAATTTGAAAGAGCAGGCGAGGTTGCTGGAAGCTAAAGTGAATAGGGCAGTGCAGAAATCAAATAATGTTCAAGTGACACATATGAACCTCTCTGGTGCATCTTCATTGCCAGTTGCATGTAGGTTCTATTTTCGCTTTAATTAAAGCAAAGAATTAGAAGTAAATAGATTAATCGACCTTTTGATAGATAAATAAGTGAATAAATAAATAAATAAATAAATGAATAGCTTAACAAAAAATTAGGTAAAAGCTGCAGTGCAACCAGGCAGCAACATGACTTCTTCTGTTCTATTTTATGGGCGCCATACTGATAATGTAAAAAAAATGGGTGTGTTTTCGGAGCGGTCTTCTCAAAATTGTGGCATAAAATGGTGCATTTAAATGAAAAAGCAACTTAAATGATCTTTTATGACAATTATAGTCAACATCAACAACTCTAGCTACTAGCCTCATTAGACATAAATATTCAGGCCCCTAAATTATCAGAATTTGAATCTTTCTGTTCCCTGAACCCTGAACATCTGTGCGCTGCCTATAAATACTTTTAACATGGTCCTATCATAGATTTCTCTGTAATTTACATGGTGCATATGCTAGTAATTTCGGCGGAAGAGGAATTTTCAGATTCTGAAAATGAGGCACATCTGAAAGTGCCGCTACATCATTGATCAATGCATGATAACTTGCTTGTTTTGATGGGACCCTGCGTTGCAGAGATACCTAATGCACTCCAAGGCAGGAAGGGCATTTCACTGCCACTGTGATCAACGTAAATTCTTCGAACTCCCAACAAAGAGTTTCAATTACAGAAGCCATGATGTTCGATGCTTTATCTAACCACAAGGGTTACACATCACTGATTCTAAATGAAAAGGGTTATACCCAATTTTATTTGCCTGTCACTTCACCTTCAGCGCATTTCCACACACTTCTTACTGTCGGTCTTCTCAGGACAGTTCCCAATTCTAGTGTCTGATTTCAAAACGCTCTACAGCCCGTGACCTTTGCCCCTTCCTTTTTAAATTAATCTCCTTGGTTTTCAACAATCAATATTGACAAGATTTCTCTACACGTACTCTCTGATTCCAATATTCTCGTAGAACTCCGTATATTTCATAATTACACAATAAATCAACCAGATACATAAATATGTGACTTTGTTTGTGCACTACTATGCGTACGTCAACTCGTAACTAACTCTACTTACTTTTGTTTCTGATAGCAGCAGGCACCACTGACACGGAGGCTGAAAAACGAATTGAGAAACTTGAGAACCAGCTTGCATTACAAGACGTTCAAATTGCTGAGTTAAATCTCAAACTTCAACTCCTCGAATCTACTGCTTATGATGGAAAACTGCTTTGGAAAATCGACAATTTTCACAAAAGAAAACAAGATGCTGTTATGGGAAAGTCGCCGTCTTTATACAGTCCACCGTTTTATACCAGGTATTTGTTTTGTGTTTTTTTGTAATTCGTATTCATCTTTTTTAACACATAACCAGCTCATATGGTAACTCTTCTCAGGGGCCCACAAAAAGAAGTTTGTTCATTAATACGCTCCCACCCTTTTTGAAAGGGAAAAATATTGTTTCTTTACCGACAGTGTTGAGAATTAACAACAACAAATTAGTTAAAACATGTGATCCACCGCCACTGCGCCGTCCCCAAAACCACCTCGTTCTTTTATTTACAATCTTCACCACGTTTTCGTTCGGTCTTTTGAGTAAGCATCACAGTGGCGGACACTTAGGGGACGAGGGGCGATGGCCCCCCTATATTTTGGAAGACAATAGTCTTTGGTTCTAAAACAATGGATATGTGTGGTGTCATCCTACCAAAACATTAGGCTTGCCCCCCCCCCCCCCAATATTTGCCCAAGTGTCCGCCACTGAAGCATCAGCAGTAAAATCAAAATTATGACAATAATATTAGTGACTGATGACAAGATAAAATTTCCCAGTCACCCAGTGTGCAGAGCATGGCAGAACTCGATGAGATCCCGCGCATGCAAGGAAAAATTTGGGGGTGCACACCTGATTCTCTCGGGTGCAAGAGGCAGCTTTAGGTAGTATGAAACTGCAGGTGAACCTTTATCGAGCCTGTATTCATACAATGCGCGCATGCAAGGCCTAACTTTTAGGGTGCACTTCGACCTGCTCTGCAGACTGGCCAGTCATCCATAGCCAGTTTCTATAAGATTTTGATTTATGGTGGCTTTGTAACAAAATTATTTCCTTTTTGCAGCCGTTTTGGATACAAGATGTGTGCAAGAATTTATCTGAACGGTGATGGACAAGGAAAGGGTACCCACATCTCCTTATTTTTTGTGGTTATGAGAGGTGAGTACGATTCCTTGCTCGAATGGCCTTTCCCTTGCAAAATCACTTTGAAGCTTTTGGCACAGGAAGGGAGTTCCCACATTGTCGAGGCATTCAGGCCCGACCCAAACTCATCGAGCTTTCGGAAGCCATCTGGGGAGATGAATATCGCGTCTGGTGTGCCGCTTTTTGCCAACCAACAAAAAGTTATGAGTGGTTCGTACGTCAAGAAGGATTGCATTTTTGTGCAGGTTATAGTGGATACCGGAATACTGGCAAATTCGCTGCATTTTTAAGACCCTTCGTATTCTGTCGATGTACAGTCGATGCATGTCTCTTGCGTGGGGCTGAATTGGACCCTATTTTTCTGTTACTCCTTTACTGTGTTGTTTTTGTTGGCACAATTGAGGCCTACTATTTACTAGATCTCAAGGGGCAAATCAGTCGGTCTTGTACTTTTTGAAATGTTCATAAATTAACTATCAAAGTCGCATCGATTATTTTTGAGAATGATTTGCCCCTCGTGTCGGTTATTTTTTTCATTCATTGTTTAAATACAAAATTAAGAAATAACTATATTTTGGTTTTGTAAATATATGTTTTCTTGTTCATAGCTTCATCAGTTCTTCACCCTTGGGTGACAACAGGAATTCTATGATTTATTCCATTTATTATTATTTATTATGATTTATTATAAACCAATGAGTGAATAATAGAAATATTTTGGTAAATTAAGGATTGAAGTTTTTTTGTGTTATTATTGTTTGATATGGTTGGTTGTTTTTGGCTGTTCGAAGATTGTTTCGGTACCAACATAAAAATTCATTATTTTGTCACAAAGACATAAAATGAATTATTCTTTGGTGCCGAAGCGTTTTGATATTGTTCTTTATTAATATATTTTGTGGTTATCATACTTGGTAGATGTTTTTTTTAAAAGTATCCCGTCAAGCCCCTTTGTAGCAGTGTTAATGCTAGATGCATACTCCCTAAAAAAGTATCATTTGCAAAGAGAGCATGTCTGCTTGGGAGGGAAAATGTTTCCTCGTGTTTTCACTAGGCGTTGCATCAATGATAACATCATACAATGTTTGAACAGGGGAAGCTTTAAAATTGATGGGCTAACAAGACTTGCCATTGTGTGCCCCCCCCCCCCAGGATAAGTCCCTTAAAAAAGTAAAAGTGAAACAATGCCATAGGAATGAGTCCAAACTCAGAATTAATTAATGGCTACCTTAAATGCTGAAGACAATTTATTGTGTCATTTTTAAGCAGTTGGAATTATTCTAGAAAACTTTTTTTGGCGAGAATATGCAATACATAATGCTTTTCCCGTCATGTTTTTTACGATGATGGACATTGGAATCTCAAATTATGACTTTTTTCTTCCGGACGTCGGGGTGCCGGGCTTAGAGTGAACCGCCCCCATTTTACGCTTGCTCACAAGCAAATTAAGCTCGACTTGCTAACAGTGCTTCGTTGCAAAAAGATGAGTGCAAGAACCATCCTTCTGACCTGCAGAAATGCAGAGTGTGTAGACATGCGGCTGAGAGAATCAACATTCTCGCTTTGCAGATAATTTATTCAGATGTCCTTCCGGGAGTGTGCCTAAACTGCACATTGACAGAATCACGAAGGGGTTAAAATGCAGTTCAGCTGTTTACCACTTCGCGTCGTTTTTTTTGGACACTATTATTAGCGTAGTATTTCGCATTTTTTCTTGAAACACTTTATTGAACTAATCTTTGAATCTGATTTCGAATAGCTACTGTATATCTGATTTTTAATAGCGAGATTTGTTTGATAAATGCTAATTATTATTATACTAATTTATCCGTTTATTTTACTTTTTTCATTTTGTTTAGTTCACTAGATATTAGATATACATAGCAGCATGCAGGACCGTCGAGAGGAGGGGGGGGGGGGGGGGGTAGGCGGGGTCGGAGGTCCGGGGCCCGCAAAAGTTTTATTCAATAAAGAATTTAAATTGCCCTATTTGTGTTTACTCTTGGTGTTCACACTGTGAGTTTACGTGGTATATTGCACCTATTTTTATCTCTCCTTTGCAATTAAATTTTAGGGCTTCCAGATATTATAAATCAATCCCAGCTGTATACTCAAACACCATAAAATTGTAATTAAATCTTCAGGTAGTTGATCTGAAAAATTACCCAACGTTTGATACCATCTTTTCACAAGCAAGGTTTTAGATATTGCCTACGGAGTTGTTTCTTATAGAAAAAAATGCGGCTTACCACTTTGTTATCTTTCATAGACCAGCTCTCGGGTGCGAGAGAGAAGGAGGCCTTGGAGTAAAGCAGGCAATTATTGTCTAGGATAGTGACATCATTATTCAAAGTCACCAAACTACGTCATCAATGACGTTTCTATTTTCGACCCCCCCCCCCCAAATAACCATCGCATTTCGACGGCTATCCTTGTATTCACCGTATCTTGTTTAAACCTCACCTCGTTAGGTTTGTGGTTATCTTGCTTTCTAAAGGTAGTACCTGCCTCGAAGCTGGCTTGAATGTATTTCACTATGTGGAACACCTATTATACCAATGTATAATTTTATAGACAACCGTTACAGTTATTGATTTAATTGGCATATAGTTGTCTTTTTGCCTTGTTTTTTTTCACCCCTCAGCAAGATCTGTGGCTCCGGTGGATACCATTATCTAATAAATCAAAAATTTTCTCAGAAAAATCATTAAATTTCATCAAAATAGACCTATCGTCAGAAACTTCTTTTTTGCAGTTGGTTTTTACAATACAGGAGTTAGAAATTGGTTCGACTTATCGAGTTATTCGACTTATCCGGGGTATTTTCTGTATATAAAACATACAAGAACCAAAGAAATTATCGAGATATGGGGAGTTCGACTTAAACGGTAGTCGACTTATCGACGTTAAACTGTAGTTTGTTTAATCAGAAATTTTGCAAAATCCGATCCCCTCTACTCATTCCTCTTTCCCTTAAATATGGCGCCCTGAGGGAGCTTGATAATGCATGTTGAGTTGATGGTGAGCCTCTGAGGCCCCCTCCCCTCCCCCCAGTGGCTTTCTGGTTAGGAATGGTTAGTGCGTTCAATGAACTTGTGACTTGCTGGAGGGGGGGTTCTCACAAGAAGAGGAGGCCTACTAAAACGGATAAAAACGTTTTACAATTATTGAGGTACAAAAAGGACTGAAAATGGAGTATTATTACTAATATTATCAAAAATAAGGATTACAGCGACAATAAACTACACAGGAAAATATATTGCTAATATACACAAATATCAGAATAAAAACTTAATGAAATAAAACCAACCTCTATAAAACCTCATCAAAATCTCTCTCTAAATTAAAGATCTCTGGAAGGAGTGTCCACCCTTTTACTGAAGTTTAAGTGTCCATGACGTGATAAATAAGTTCTCTACATTATACATCTCTTATCTTTCTGCACCAAATCATTGTTAAAAATGTGCGGTTCTTTCCTTGAAGGGTTCTAGTTTCCCCGCGTAAGCACTTCATTCAACATCGATTTTTGCTCCTGATTTCAATCCGCGTTGTTTTTTCTAAGCTCTTTAGTTTGGACATGCTTTTAACTTTCCTCCTTCAGTTCTGCAAAAGGAAAATACTTAACATTAAACGAATGATCATTTTGTTTCGTAGTATCGATAAATAAATTGCGTCACTACTTGCTAATGAAGTTCCAACTCGCAGAAAACCTCATGTGAAATTGTTTTGCATCTCTGAATAAAGTCTTCAACTTCTTCACTTTTTGCAATCCTTAAGTTTTGCCATACGAAATTATTTTCCATATATTCCCCTGATAGCGTGAATATTATTAAAGACCATAATGAACCCTTTAGCCCCCGGTTATTACACAGATGTACAGTAACATTAAATATAACTGCTACGATTTCAAGGGGGTACAAGAATTGATAATGTTTGGATAGAAATCTTTATTAATTTTTAGAAGCAGGTATACCAAAATATCTAAATAAGGGAATAAACTCCCCCTTTTCAGCAATAATCAATTTTCAGTGGATTTATTTGGTCAAATTGTCACACAATCAAATAAATGTATGGATCGACACTCCATAGAAGGATAGCTCCAGAGAATTAAGGAATATTTGAATAAATATCGAGGATTTGAAGGGGGGGGCGCACACAACGTACGTACTCTGACCCTTTGTTTATATTTATATACTCCTTTGTACACTGAAAATTCTGATAAATAAATAAACTTACTCAGAGCATTGGTTTCTTCAGGTTGGTTGTTCCTTTTGTTATGCAAACATGGAAGCAGGTTGTAGAGCAACCCCGTTTGCCTGCAGCAAAGGATGCAGTCGAATGCGAGGATGAAAAACATAACAAATCCAACGAAGACAAGAATAGCTAGCCATTTGGTTGGAAAAGCATCGCATGCTACAATGGAAAAAAAGCCGTGTAAAAGATTGTCATCTGAAATAAAAAAAAAGGTTTTGTCTATCAAGAAAATGATAAGAAACTCTTAAGTTGGAGGGGCAAATTGTATGAATAAAATCCCTCAAGAAATGGGATACTCCTGTTAACAGTTAAAGCAATTCAACAAAGGTAGGCTAAATGAACACTAAAATAAGAACAACCCTGGCCTCCTCCTTAACGTTCTTGGATTTTAAAGCTTCAACAACAAATTTATTCATTAAGGATCAAAAGGTTTCCCTAGAGATTTCTCCTTTAAAGTACTTTTTAGCCTCTAGGGAAGCAAGACATTATTAACGTGTGATCGTTTAAATCGCATTTTCTTTGGGCGATGCTGTCTCGAGAAAAGACAACACAATTCTGGTCTAGATGATCAACGGCAAAGTTTGCAACTTGGTTTTCATGAAATTGTAACCAAAATTGATTGATGAAGATGGCAAAGGTTTGTGTCTAGAAACTTTACTACATTTTCAAACTTTACTACATTACATTTTAGAAACTTTAATAGTTAAATGTATTATTTCCTAATTCCTAATAAGTAGTCTGTGCTGCAGGCTAGTTATAAGGGGCTCAGTATCCTTTGTAGCCACAGACGGAAACAAAACCAATACATAGGAAATTATTCTTACAAGTTTTGCCACCAGAAGATTTTTGAATTTCGTTAAGCGACACACATCTACAGCTGTCCGGCTTGACATATTTATTCATCGAGCTGCATTCTTCATAGACGGTCGCCTTGCATTTACAACGACAAGATTTTTCATCCAGAATTTGCAGGTGATTGCATCGTAAATGGCATTTGCATCTGCATAATGATGCATCCCATTGGAATGGGGCTTTGCATGACCAGGAGTAACTTTCTGCATTTTCGCTGCATTCGCATCTGAAAAATTAAAATGTTTACAGTTCAAAGACTCATGACGATTACAGATAACTGGTCTGCCAATAATAGTGCTCGATGCCGTGGAAGCATCATCAGCAACTTGATGGTGTCTGAAGATGGCATCAAGCGTGAAACTTAAAGTTACACCTCATACCGTCTAAGCAGTTTAACGAGAAATTGAATTGTTCACATAAATTTGCTGTGTTGAGGGGTTGAGGGGGGGGGGGCAGGTTGGGCGCATGATCATTTTGGTCAATCTCTTTTGGACTTTCAAATATGTCAACAGATGAATTTGTTTTTAAAGGGCGTTCCATGTTATGAGAATGGGTTTATGTAAGAGAAGGAGAGGCCATCATCGCTTTCCTAGAACAGCTAAACACGTCCCTAGGACCCTTTGGGCTACCAAAGCTGTAGCAATGGAGGCCCGGGGAGGGCGGGGGCGGACATACCATACAAAATGTTTTATTTCATATTTTAAGGTATATATTATTATCAAAATTTTGTCAGCAAATATGTCCTGGAGACGCCCGTTGAGCATGGCAGCCAGTGAGGGGCAGTACACAAATGGAATAATTACCTGCATGTGTTTTTGTCTATTGTCTGAGTCTTTGCATTGCAATGTGTTTCATCGATGGCACAAGGGCAGTCACATGATGTATCATTCCTCATATAGATAACAGTAATTTGCTCCGGTTGACCAAGAATCCTTACGCGAACGGGAACATTCTCAAAGCTTTTAGCAACGCATTTCCTGTCTTTTGCTGGAACGTTTCGGCAGTTGCCCCCACAACGATTCAATTTAACGACCAAAGGGTAATAATATTCCCCATTGATTTTACCCACGTGTACCACCGTCTCTCTCGGCATGCAACGCTGATTTCGAAGTATTTTTGCTTTAGTACAAAAAACTGCAAGAAAGAAGAGCAACATCTAATACATCGATCAGCTGAAGGGGTGACGGAGGAGGCAGAAATCTAAGATGAAGAGTTATATACCTTTCAGTTCAGTTTTATTCGTTCATTTTAAAATTCAACAAGTGCAAGACTACCAATTCTACATACAACCTATCTTATTTACAATGCTAAAATTGAAATGAAATACAATACATTACATCAAAAGATTAAAAGGACTGGATGACATACTTAAAAGTTTGCTTTAACTAACCGTCGATGATCTTAGTAAGTTAACACGTTCTGACAAATATTTAAAAATAATAAACGGTGTAGAAAAAACCTTGTGTTATATCCCCCTAATATCTCGAGTATGATTCATGAAAATTTTACATTACTAATGTTACTTTATAAATATGCTTGAAACAGTTGCCAGCAATTCAAACACTTCTAATAGTTGAAGATTTTATATTGCACATTTTCAAATTTTCTGCAGATTCAATTTCCAAAAATATCCAAGTATTTCAATTCATATTCACATCATATCCATATTCATAGGCGGCAAAATTTACACCAATACCACATTGGTTAAAAATAATTAGTCAACTGCCAATCAGACACCAAACCTTTCACCATTGAGGGGGCGAAGTCTTTGATAAGATCAATCAATAACAGAGAGCAAAATCGTTGTTCAGATCGCTGTTCAGATTGTTCAGACATCAAAACAAAATTTGTTCGCTCAATTCCCTTACAACAGTAACAAACTATTGAAAGATCAATTAATGTCAATCTAAGCAGTTTGATTTCTTAATAATGGATCATTTTCATCTTCTTCAAGGCTATCCTTATTTCCATTTTCTGTTTTTCTCGATAAAGTGCTTTGCTTTTTGAAGCGCAGGTAGCATATTATTATCAAGGAAAGCATCGCTGAGCCAGATAAAATAATAAAAATAAAACCAGGAGAAACTGCAGCGGTAACTTTGAACAAATTGTTCAAGGCAAATGTTATGATACTTCCGGAGACTGTGTTCATTAGTGCAATCAAAGAGAGGATCTATGCCTCGTTGTCACGTGTTACTATCTTCGTCAAAAGGGCCTGGATCGACGGCATGGCATAAGAGAATGTAAAAGAAATGCAGGCAGAAATGTAGATCATTGTATGAGTGGTGGATATCCCAATCAGAATTCAGTAACAACGACATTTATTAGGCCAATTATAATCAGTATATAATCCGGCGGGTGAATGAGTTTATACGTGATGATACCAAGTACTGCCACTCCAACAACCCGAACGGCATACAGTAACAATAAAAACAGGCCAATTTCTCTGGCATTTAGATTCAATGGGGTGTGTTTTAAAAACATTGGCAGCATAACGGCCTCTCCAAAATATGCAGCTATGGTAAAAAAGGCAGCAAAAAGCAGCAAAATCACGCTCATGTTTCGCCCTTTTATCCAAACGTCAAAAAAAGTTTTCAAATCATCTCGAATTTGGGAGAATTGCTTGCTTATTTTTGTGCAGCGACAACCTGTACAATCCGCTCCTTCTATTGGGGAGGATGAGTTAGATGGGGGTACAGGAGGCAAAATAAATGCCACAAATAATAAACAAATTAATCCAAGCGATGCACTATAGACAAAGGCAGCTGTAAAACCGAAGTATTGCAATAATAAGCCTGCAATTAAACTTCCAAGGCCCTGTCCTGAAAAAATTGCCATTTCTAGGAGAATCATACGAAATGTTCGTTCATAAGTCTCATTTGTCACAGCTGCCATGTAGACATAGGCAAGCAATAATGCACCTTGCATGTCTGCGCTTAAACTGGAAATAAAGGCTCCAATCGCCATTAGTCCCACATGCGAACTTTGAAATGAAGCACAAAATATATATACGATAGACTGTAATCTACTACAAATTGTTATCTACTGGCAGCCTTCTTTGTTAAAAGAAAAAGGAGGACAAACCAATGGAAAAGTATTTTGATCATAAACAATGCAGACTAGCATAGTTTTTGACCACAATCAATTTTCATTTACTTCCAACAATTGCAACAAGAAATCTGTTTCTGTTTAATGTTAAGTTGGTAGGTTAGGGTACTCGCTGTGGCCACATGCAGGGCTGAGCAGGTCTTTGTGCTAAATGAGTATTTTTAAGT
>OZ025193.1:3094989-3097942 GCA_964019065.1 Catostylus mosaicus | reverse complement strand
CCATGGAAAGTACAGCACAGGGTATGTTGTGTTAAAATAGTTCTCAACCTCTTTTTTATTGGAACAAGAAGCTGAAAAACATTTTCCATTTCTATAAAGATATTTTATATCTTTTTCTACAAAACTATTTAATATTTTATTTTTTCTATAAAGGTTTCTATATCCGTAGCTTTTAGTGACACTTTTCGCCTCAGAAAACGTGGTAGCTACTGGTTCTCAACGTCTGTCTTCTAAAAAAAAAATTAAATTCGTCAAGTCTCTTTTAGCAAAACCGTCTTTTGGTTTTTTCCTGCTTGATTTTTATTACGTAGCACCTTGCCACCTTGCAGTAAATATGATTTTATTTTCAAATGCAAAAGATTGTCGGCAGTGCATGTTATTCATCATTTTTTGACGGACTTTTCCATCTGTAGTCGGAAATCATCATCTAAGTAATTAAGGTGAAGAACGTAATTAAGGTAACTGTCAAGTCATGTTACTCGTCTAATTACATTAACCTCTTATCCCCAAGCTTTTTTGGCCTGGACGATTATAATGATTGAATGATTGGAAAGCTACAAGCTTATGAACAAGGCATCAGCAGCATTGTCCGTCAACTCTCTAGACTCATTTTTATATTTTATCACTAAAATACTCATACTCTACTTTTAGGAAAACATCGAGCCACGACGAAATTGTTCAATTCTTTTCTTAACTGAAGAAATTTTTGCCATGAACGTTCCCCTTTACACAAAACCTTAGCAATAAGATACTTTAAAAAGGGCCCTGTAGAACTAGAAGAAGAATATCAAGCAACACAAGCACCTTCTGTTTATTGTTAAATGATGATTGTTGTTTGAGCATGAATAAAAGCGTGGAATTTCATTCCCTCGTTCTTTCACTGTTTTTGTTCAGGGTAATGAATGTCAAAACATTTTTCTGTACTGACAACCATCCTTTGTTTGTTAATTTTAGGTTGCACAGTTAGTTGCTGAAGAATTCTTTCAGCAAGGTGATAGGGAAGCAAAAGAACTTAACATGACCCCAATGGTACATTGATTATTTTTAGAGTCCGTTTAATTTTCGTAGTGTGCGTGGTACTCATTTTCATAGTGTGCCTGATGTTGCTGTACACATTTTTGGCGTTAGTGCAGGCCTTATTGCCTAAGATTAGAACAAAATATGGGAGATAAAGTTTCCATTTTTCTGGCGGAAAGCTGTTTAACCTGATTCCTTTGGATAGCCGCAGCCTAAATGGACCAGAATTCTCGAACTTTATAGATAGCTACTACCAGTAAATAGCAAATCTCTGTAGACACCACATAGTTCCTTTAACTTCTTATTCTTTTATTCTATATTTTTACTCTACTGGTCCCACATTTATAACAGCTTTAGGTAGTTGAAGTGTTTTATCCAGTTTAAATATTCGTTCATTATTATTATTATTATTATTATTATTATTATTATTATTATTATTATTATTATTATTATTATTATTATTATTATTATTAACAAGCACAAAATCCATTTGGTGTACGGTACAGAAATACATGCCAAAGAATATATTTAATTTTACCATAAGGTATTTGAATAACACGCTTTCAAATATGAGCAACATGCACATTTAGGGTTACTCTGAAAATAAACTGTGCGTTCTTTCTCATCAAGTCCAAACACTCGGTCATGTTGTTGCTGGTTGTAATGTCTCTCTTGCTGATGGTCGTTATACTTGGAGGCATGACTCAGTACTTCAAGTGATAGCAGACTCGCTGACAAGATTTTGCAGTAATTTGTTTGTGGACTTACCGAGTTTTGCTTCTCCGTGTAACCCTAACCCTAACCCTAACCCTCAACCTAACTCTAACCCTAACCCTAACCGTTACCTTAACCCTAATCCTAACCCAAACCCTAACCATAACCTGAGCCTAACCCTAATCCTAATGCTATTGCTAACTCTGACCCTAACCCTAAACCTAAACCTTAGTCTAATCCTAACCCTAACCCTAAACCTAACCCTAACCGTTACCCTAACCCTTAACCCAACCCTAACCCTAACCCTAAACCTAAACCTAACCCTAACCCTAACCCTAACCCTAACCCTAAACCTAACCCGAACCCTTACCCTAACCCTTACTCTAACCCTAACTCTAACCCTAACCCTTACCCTAACCCTAAAACTAACCCTAACTCTAACCCTAACGCAAATCCTATCCCTAACCCTAACCCCAACTCTAACCCTAACCCTAACCCTTACCTTTACCGTGACCCAAACCCTTACCCTAACCCTAACCCTTACCCTAACCTTTACCCTAAACCTACCCCTAAAATTAACTCTATTTTACAGGCCTTTTCTGGATGAGCTTTTGTTGGGGCTGTAAAAAATCTCCAGCTGGAAACAAAATGGCAAATCGCTCTGAAGAACCCTTCTCTATATTGAGAGGCGTTATTTAGAAATTCTTTGTTTTTCAGGCCTCATTTTGCCAGCATAAGGGCGTTGTTTATTTTATTTCAATCGGAAAGCCTTGTCTCCTAAAAATAAAAACCTTGCATGCAATGAAGTTCCAGGCAATGGGTTAGGGTTAGGGTTAGGGTTAGGGTTAGGGTTAGGGTTAAGGTTAGGGTTAGGGTTAGGGTTAGGGTTAGGGTTAGGGTAAGGGTTAGGGTTAGGGTTAGGGTTAGGGTTATGATTAGGGTTCGGGTTTGGGTTATGGTTAGCGTTAGGGCTAGGGTTAGAGTTTGGGTTAGGGTTAGGGTTAGGGTTATGGTTAGGGTTAGGGTTAAGATTAGGGTTAGGGCTTCGAATAGGGTTAGGGTTTCGGTTAGGATTTGGGTTAGGGTTAGGGTTAGGGTAATGGTTAGGATTATGGTTAGGGCTAGGATAAGGGTTAGGGTTAGGATTAGGGTTAGGGTTAGGGTTAGTTTTAGGGTAAGGGTTAAGGTTAGGTTTAGGGTTAGGGTTAGGGTTGGGGTTAGG